>OMKX01107605.1:0-10557 GCA_900302425.1 Brosme brosme
GTGTGACAGGACCAGTTTAATGGGCAGGGCAGTGCATTAAACTCCCTATCAGCAGGTGGCGCCGGCGGCACGTACAACTCATTCAACCAGCCTACTGGGGTAAGCCTACTCCTATGCTGTGTTTCGGTTGGTCCAATTGTGCCCAACCTGTGTATAGCGTACTATTTGTGGTGTTACGTCTTTTATAGTGCAAATCTTCATGCAAAACACCCGTTACAGGATGATGTCTAACTAGTGTCTGCTTCTTTATGCAGCCGACACATGCCATGTTGATGGATTTCCGTTGCATGAATAGTAGAATTGTTCCCTAAATAGTGCACTATATAGCGTTCACTATATAGGGATTAGAGAATGAGGGCACAAGGGAGCCAAATTGAACCCTAGTCTTATTACGGGTCTGCATGTGTCCACCTTTCGTTTTCTCTGCCCACCTTTCTGTTGCTATCTAACGGCCCTCTTCTCTCTCTTTCAGCCGGGCCGAGGGTTGCCAGGTTACCCTAGTTCTCCCCTTCCCGGTAACCCCACCCCTCCCATCACCCCTGGGAGTTCAATGGCCCCACCCTACATGTCTCCTAGCAACAGTGACGTCAAGCCATCACCTTCTTCCTTCCTGCCGGACATTAAGCCCAACATGAGCAGCCTGGTTCCACCCCCTCCTTCCGGTACACACACACACGCACACACGCACGCATGCAAAGACAAAATGTTGTGCGTGTCCAGCAGTCATGAAGACTAAAATGTCACAAATGTCAATTTTTGATTTTTGATTTTTGACAAGTGTTTTGATTAATAAGCAGTTCAAGTAAATGTTTTCTCAACCATGTGACAACATAGTAAAGGCATTCCAAAGACCCCTTGCTGCTAGCCTCATAATAATTATATCAACAAACACAATTTGCTGCTGGTAGGTAACCCTAGCGATGACCTTCGGCTGACCTTTCCGGTGCGTGACGGTGTGGTGCTGGAGCCCTTCAGACTAGAGCACAACCTGGCCGTGAGTAACCACGTCTTCCAGCTGAGAGACTCTGTCATCAAAACCCTTATGATGAGGTAAGCGCACACACACACACACACACGTTCACACGTACACAAACACACACCCGTACACCCACACACACAGACACACACAATCGTACACACACACACACACACACACACACGGACACACACACACACGGACACACACACACACAATCGTACACACACACACACAATCGTGCACATACAAACACCCACAAACAATATCTCAATCAAGCGGATACGCAAACTATACTGTGTCTCTATTTATTGGATTCGCCTCTGTCTGTTATCTTTTAGGCCAGATCTGGAGCTACAGTTTAAGTGTTACCACCATGAAGATCGGCAGATGAACACCAACTGGCCTGCATCTGTTCAGGTTACTACTCCCCAGCCGCCTTTACTGAACCTAACAAACACAAACACACTATGTACTACAGTACTAACACCATGGCAATGTTGTAGTATATGACTGTAATATGTATCTCTTCGTGTCTCCATCCATCTCTCAGGTCAGCGTTAACGCCACTCCGCTGACTATAGAGCGCGGGGACAACAAGACTTCCCATAAGCCCCTGTATCTGAAGCACGTCTGCCAACCAGGAAGGAACACCATTCAGATCACTGTCACAGCCTGCTGTTGTGTAAGGCACACACACGCACGCTCGCGCGCACAGGCACAGGCACATGCAGACACATACACATTTGCATGCACACACATACACAGGCACATGCCCACACACGCATTCACACAGACACACGCATGCACATGTGCACACTTCAATGGCCTAATTTAAAGGTACAGTGTGTAGAATCGAGTGGTATCTAGCTAGCTTAGTTGGGTTTTGTTTACCTTAGAATGAGCCCTTTATATCTACATAGGGAGCGGGTCCACTGCCACAGAGGCTGCCATGTTGCACCGCCATGTCCCTACAGTCGCCCAGAACGGTTGGACACCTCTAGAGAGAAAGTAGAAAGAAGAAGTGTTTTGGGCTAAGAGTAGTAGGAAGGAGGGGGGGCGTGTTATCACCATGGCAACGACCCATTTGTGATTCTTTTTTTAGTACCGTCGTTGTGTAGGAGCATTATAAGGATACAAGCGATGTTGTATATGAATTGTTCCACACACCCTGGCGTTGTACTGTAAGTTTCCGAAAAGCTTAACCATCTCGGACCACGTTCATCAACCGCTGGCCTGATGGAGCGCCACACACCTTCACACACACTATGCTGTTATACTAGAAGTGTTCGAGAAGCTTAAGGATTATGATTAGTGGGTTCTCATTATTTAATACATCCATGTTATGGAGCCGTTGGTTTTTGAGGTAGTTTCCCTGTTCAATAACTAAAAGTAGGCTATCACTCTTTCGGAGAAAGTTTGTATCCAAAACTAAACTGTTACGATGCAACCGTCCATCGTTACGTTATCAAAAGCAACTTATATTCACGTACCACATTGCAAGTAAACATTGGCTTGTAGCGCCGCCTGCTATCGAGTCATAGGAAAGGGAGGTGTGTGGGGAGGGAGAGTATATTCAGTTGGTTGCAATCTGAAACCTCACCGCTAGTTTCGACTGTATTCTACACACTGGACCTTTTTAAGGCGGTCTGAGTTATAAATCATACAAATATTCATATTCATTTCTTTTGTACTAACATTATCTACTATGAATAAATAATGAATAATTGAATTGTTATTAACTTGTTTCGCTATCCCCCTCTTTCTACTCTTGCCCTATGTCTCTCTCTTGTTTTCTCTCTCGCTCTCTCTCTCTGCAGTCCCACCTGTTTGTCCTCCAGCTGGTCCACCGGCCATCTGTTCGCTCCGTTCTTCAGGGACTCATGAAGAAGAGGCTTCTCCCTGCAGAGCACTGTGTTACCAAGAGTAGGCTCACTTTGGCTTTACCTACTTATAATCACCTTTCGACAACACCTAAGCCATCCAATAGCAGCTTATTTTCTATGAGACTATTGCTTTGTCTTCATTGGTTTTACCTCGATTTGGCTGGCTAGCAAGCGAACTGCTACATCATTTTATAAAACATCAACAATTAAATTTGATTGGTGCTCGGTAAAACTTAATCAATGAAGATGAGTGAGAGCCAGTATGAGTCGCTAGATATACAGAAGATGTGTGTGTGTCTGTCGGACAACCGGTCTGATTGTCTGTCTGCTTGTGTGTCTGTCTGTCTTGTCTGACTGCCTGTCTGACTCACTGACTTACTGTATTTGTGTCCGTCTGCTTGTGTGTCTGTCTGACCTACTCTGTCTGTCTCTCTGTCTCCCAGTAAAGAGGAACTTCAGCAGCGGGACCATCCCAGGGACCCCAGGGCTCAACGGAGAGGACGGTGTGGAGCAGACTGCCATCAGAGTCTCCCTCAAATGTCCAATCACGTTCCGACGCATCCAGCTCCCCGCGCGAGGCCACGACTGTAGACACATCCAGGTCTGAGCGGCAGCCAATCAGTCTCTAGCACCATGCAACGCTATGATGTCACCGAGCTAGCGTTCAGGAATATATATAATGAAAACAATATTAGAATCTACCTGTAGGCCAAATGTTAACTATGATGTCTTGTCTTCATTAAGTGAAAATGTGTTTCTATTATCTTTCTTTCTCCAGTGTTTTGATTTGGAGTCGTACCTGCAGCTCAACTGTGAAAGAGGGACTTGGCGCTGCCCTGTGTGCAAGTATGTCTACACATACACACACACACACACTCACATATGCACACATACACACACACTCAACAAAGGTCAAACTCAGAACTAGTCTCACAAATCAGACTTTATGTAAATGGTTTAACTAATAATTAATAGTCTCAAATCTACGTGAACGGGGCGGTTCGATTTCTTCTGCTTAATGTTTGTTTCAACCAATCATGTTGCTGGAGTCGGGGATCTTTTAGTGTGTAATTGGTTATCCCCGTCTTAGAAAAAAAGCGTCCGTAAAGGTTTAAAATAAACACCCTTAAGACCTGCCACTGTAGAATTACACTAATTCAAATCCTCTTCTGGAATCCTCTTCCACTAGTTCAAATTAGTTTTCTTCGATGGAATATCCCCGTAACGTAACAGGAAACAGGTGTAACTGTCTGTGATTTTAGACAGCTGCAGCCTAATATCTGACAAATCAGGGCATCTCTTCCCTGATTGGTTCAGAGACTCTTGCCTTTCAATCACATGTGCACAGGGAGCGTTATTAACCCCCCACAGGTGTGTGAATTCAACAATTCCCAAGGCCGAGAAACAAATTCTTGTTCTTCGACAGATAATTTGAGTCGACTCAGAATGATGATTCAGCCATTCCTATTTTAGGGTACGGCCCCACGCTGTTACTTGACACTCTCGCGGGAGCACTTCCCCCTCCACTAAACTTTTTTCTGTGGGAAACCCTGAGCATAGAAGGAGTAGTGAATTCGAGATTACACTCCCAACACATGACAAAAATAATAGGTGTAGTTGCTTCTGTATTTATTTGTATGAAAATCATGTAAACACTGCACTTTATTCTCTCATTGTCGCAACTGAAACTGAACGGTGGCCGATTGCGATGGTGTTGCCATTGAAATGGGATATAATGTTCATTCAAAATTGTGTGTGTGTGTTTGTGTGTGTGTAGTAAAACGGCTCTTCTGGAAGGCTTGGAGGTGGACCAGTATATGCTGGGGATCCTCATTTACGTCCAGAGGTAAGTTCACTTCATCTCTCTCTATGTTGACAGCAGGCCACACATTGGCGTGGCCTCAGGGATTTGACAACAGGTCTGCCAACAACCAAACATGGTTGCTTGCCCGACTGATTGGTATGTCGGAGTTGAACTGATCTAGATAACTGATCTAGATAAGTCTTCATTACACACATGTAAAACGCCACACCCAGAGATTATCAATGATTGACAATCATCCCCGTGGATGGCATGAGATAAATCTCTGATAATGGATGCCATGACTCATCTGCATTTTGACTCTCTTTCCTCTTTAATTATTTTCCCTCCTCTGCTCCACTCTCGGCCTCTCTGCCTCTTCAGCTCTGAGTATGAGGAGATCACCATTGATCCCGTCTGCAGTTGGAAGCCGGTTCCAGTCAAGCCAGACCTCCACATTAAGGAGGAGCCGGACGGGCCTGTGCTGAAACGCTGCCGCACGCTCAGCCCTAGTCACATGGTTCTGCCCAGCGTTATGGAGATGATAGCATCACTAGGCCCCTCCCCTTCCTCCTCTGGACCCTCCTCGAGGACCTCCTCCTCACCCATGCCCTTCCCCCCCATGCCTGCAGGGGGCAACAGTAACAACGGCAACAACTCTGACTACGGTGGACAAGGTAGGCCTACATTGTAACATTAAGCCTGCTGTGGTTCCTGCTCGCACCCTAGCATAGTAGGGAGTGAAACCAGCTAAACCACAGAACCCTTTTTGGGGCCCAAATGAGGTTCAGCTGAATATAGGCCATGATGTCCCCACATGAGCACAAAGATATTTAGGCACACCTCACAGCACAGCTCAGAGCCCATCAGGAGCCCTCTCTTGGCATAGCCTGCTGTTTATCTAGGGACCCCTTTTGGTTTTAACTTCTGCTCCTGGATCTTGTAATGTTATCTTATGTTAATGTACAGTTTCCTTGGGTACCTTGTTAGAGTGATGACATCATCAACAGTGGTTACAGTGTTGTTTACTGGGTGTCTCCCTTGGACCGCAGGTTCGTACCCCGGCCAGCCCGGAGGCTTCCCAGAGTTCCCCGGAGTGGGAGGAGACTTCTCTTCTCCCGGGCCGCCTCCTCTCTCGTACCAGTCGGAGCTGCCCAGTGGCCTCCTCACCCCTGACAAACCTCCCCCACATCCCATGGCCCAACAGGTACCTCAGGCAGTGCTCTGCCAACCACGCCAGTACACCCCAACTACAACCGTACCTTGCATCGTCAGCGCATCCGTATCACTGCTGCAGCGCTCTAAGTCATGCGGTGTGTCTCTCTTCCTCTGCTCAGATGTCTCTTCCGGGCCGACTGGACTCCACTTCCCATGCTGTTTCCCAGCAGCAGTCACATGGTCTCCACAGTAACGCCCAGCCGGGGAGCGGTAACCATGGCAACCAAATGATGCAGCGAAGCAACCAGAACCCCCGTCTCCAAGGCGACGGCTCCTTTGGTCTGGGGGTGCCAGGGGGGTCTGATGTTCCAGAACCTTCGTTGGATGTGAGTGTTTGTGTGTTTGTGTGTGTGTGTGTGTGTGTGTGTGTGTGTGTGTGTGTGTGTGTGTGTGTGTGTGTGTGTGTGTGTGTGTGTGTGTGTGTGTGTGTGTGTGTGTGTGTGTGAAGATTGTGAGATTTGTTGCAGCATAACCCCTTCAGCTGAATATATATTTCAGAGGGCATTTAAATATGATAGAAGAATTATAATAAAAAAATAGAGCCGTCAATCGATTCAAATATTTAGTTGCGATGAATCACATGATTGTCCATAGTTAATCGCGATTAACTATTCAAAATGTACCACACAGGGCATTTTTCTAGTTTTTAATACTCTTATCAAAATGGGATTGGACAAAATATGCTATTGTCTACAAAAAAACAACAACGGATTGAAACAATCCAGGGACCCACACAGGTCAAGCATTTACCACTATGCTCAAATCTCAGCTCATGGCAATTAAAGCAATGATTAGAAGGATGCTTAATGATTTAAAGACCCACAGCGGGACAACCTGCTGCTACCCACATCTTTTTTTATTTCCTAAAAAAGCTCACAAATGTCATTCAGTTTGACAACTCCAGCGCATGGTAATCAACGGTAGCATATACTTTTCTTTCATTATTGATCGGGATTTATTTAAGGACTTTTGCACACACCGAAATAAGTTGATCACTGCATTATTGAGATTTTTTGCTAAAAAAAAATGAAATTATTATTATTTTTTTTGCTAAAACGACAATTAAAATATTCAACCACATATATACCCAGGTTGCAAAGGGAGCGTATACAGTTTCAAGTCTTCCCTCACAAGCTCAGCCCGAGGTCCAGCTATAGCGGACAGCGCTTTTATAAAATGAAAGCCTTGTTTAACTTCACATTGTACTGTGTTGACATGTAAGTACTATGGCTGCAATCGTTGTGCTATTGGGTCATGCCGTTTAGAGACGTAATTATTTTGAAAATCACTCTAGCTCATCTTCCATTAAAGCTGTTTGTTTCACACAAAGCAGAAGGAATTAGCAGGGAGCAGCCTTGTCGTATGAGGCTATAGGTACTTCAATAGTTACAACCAACATGGGGATGTGTGAAAAAGTATAGGACTACTCATATATACGCAAACCTACCAAATAAAACCCATAGAGGGGGAGAGTGAAGCCCACTCTCCAGCGAGAGGCAGGCTGGTTATTCCTATAACCGAGATCAATAAAAGGGGCTATACATTTATGGTTGAGTGTAGCCTACCTTTATTGAGAGTTGGTGCGATTTAAAGAGAAATTACGTTAAATGCAGGACAAGCATTGATTGTCTAAGTGACTGAACATAATGACGGCGCGTCTTGTCCACAATACGTCTTGTGCACAATAGTTTTTGAGTCACGTGATCGGCTCCTGTAATTGCTAGTTACCCTCGGAAAACAAGGTACTGCTCCTCCACGCCGTGGCGCTTGTCTCTCATTGAAAATGAATGTCTAGCGGGTGTGCATTGCTCCCGTCTAAAAAGGCCAGTACCTGCATTAATGCATTCAAATATTTGTTCATTCATCTAAAACATTTGTTCGAATTTGCATTAACGCCGTTATTATCACGTTTATCGCCCATCCCTATAAAAAACGCAACAAATATGGTCTCGTTCATCCACCTTTACAAAAGGATGTGCTCGATCATCACTTCAACTAACAACGTATCCATTAGGATGCATACGTTAGGTCATCTTGGCTATCCCCTTTTATTTTACTGTTCTCTTGTTACTAGAAGCTTACATGACCCTGGATACTTAGGACCTTACTCGAGGCCAATTTATTTTTGATAGAAATTGGAATTGTTGAGATAACAAAAATAGGCTCCACTTTTTAATCGGCCCATCCCAGCATGCATAGCAGCCCAGTGATTTACAGCCCATCGCCCAGGATTTGAAAATTTAGTAATGTAGTTTATTAGTTTATTTAACAGGCACTAAGCACAACAAAACCATTGTGCCAGAGTTAGCTACGTCTCTAGTCCCTGAGCAGGAAGATATTATAACAATACAAACAATACAACGATACAATATAAACGATCGAAAACAATATAATTACTCAAATATAAAATCATACAAAATATACATTACATAGTCTCCATGTTTGAATACAGTGGGTTCCATACAAAGGTTTGATTCTAAACATCAGTGATTAGATGATTGGTTTGTCTTTGTCTGTCTGCTGACTGAAAATGCTGAATGCTGATTGTCGAAAAGCCATTTTCATTTCTCTATTCTAGTAATCACTACAAAAATAGATCATAACTCTATTCTAGTAAGTACTAAAAGACTAGATCATAACTATTCTAGCAAGTACTAAAAGACTAGATCATAACTATTCTAGTAAGTACTAAAAGACTAGATCACAACTATTCTAGTAAGTACTACAAGACTAGATCATAACTCTATTCTAGTAAGAACTGCACGACTAGATAATAACTCTATTCTAGTAAGTACTACAAGACTAGATCATAACTCTATTCTAGTAAGTACTACAAGACTAGATCATAACTCTATTCTAGTAAGTACTACAAGACTAGATCATAACTCTATTCTAGTAAGTACTACAAGACTAGATCATAACTCTATTCTAGTAAGAACTGCAAGACTAGATCATAACTATTCTAGTAAGTACTAAAAGACTAGATCATAACTCTGTATCTCTGTGTGTAGTTGCTTCCAGATCTGACCAACCCAGATGAGCTGCTGTCATATCTGGGCCCCCCGGACCACCCTAGCAACAACAATGATGACCTACTGTCCCTGTTTGAGAATAACTAAATGGGAACACATGCACACAAAGCAAGATACAGACATGCACACACACAAAATACAAGACACACACACATACACACACACACACACACACACACACAAAATACAACACACGCACACACAGGATACAACACACACACACACACTAACATTTTTCACATGGCTCTCACACTCTCCCCCTGCTGGAGGGAGAAGCTCTATTCATGCTGGGCTGGTTTTACTCACAGGCCCGCTCCTATCTGTGTATGTTGGTGCATTCGTAACAATTCAACAAAGTCTTCAGGTCTTTTACTTTTGCTGATCCCCAGAAAGGAAGGAACTGTCGAGGCGTTATGACTGACTTCCTGTATATTTATGTATTAAATACAATGTACCAGTTGATGAAGCAGCCACAACACTCCACATGTGAAATAGTCATGGAGTTCAACGTGGATACAAAAAGTTAGTTTTGCCTGTTTTAGGAACATTTATGTGGGGTGAGAATTTTAAAGCCAGAAACTAGAATGACCCCTGTCATTATTTCAATGCACTAGATGTCCCTGAAACTGGTCCAGTGTGGATAGCTGTCACTTTCCTCCCTCATGCAGCACAGACACTAACAAATGAGGATGTAAACAGACACACTGACACACGCCTATACTCTTCGACCGGGAAAAAAAGGAGAACCCACAAATGATGTGGCGGACCTCCTGTGTAAGGCTGACCATGAGCAATGCCTTTCCAGGACTAAATGGGGCAATTGACAATAAGAAAATGAAAATACAACTTTTAAATATACAAATTTGTAATGTCTTATGGTAACTGTATTATGTTTTTTTTGTTTTTTTTAAATCTCCGAGAAAAAATGTATTGATCTTTCATCGTCCATTCCTTACTCCGGAGCACCAGCCTCCTAGGAGCGTTGGTCAAGCTGTGGGCCAGGACACAAATGTGGCCACTGCTCCTGTTTTCTCATGCAACGAGTGTGTTTTTTAGTAAGCCTCAGACTCCAAAAACGTTCTTAATTTGACTTCAAGTGGTTTCCCCTCCTCCCACATGATCAGAGTGTATGTTTTATAACGATCCGTCTGGCAACAGAGACTTTATGATACTCCAAGGTGCTTATAGACCTTTACATGGCATCGTGGAAATTGTGAAGATGTTGATACTATTTCAGAAACCACTAAAGACTTGTAGAGAAAGCGTGAGATGTGGGAAATATGTCTAAAAGGACCAAACCCGGTTCTAGTGGACAGCGGTTGGTGGTTTTACATCTGGCTGGTCTGGGTCCCATGGATGGATGACCAAAATGTATATGAATGATAAAGGTGTAGCTTCTCTCTTCATCGTAGTTTGCTGATCTAGGACGACTAGATTTGACTTATTGCAGTCCACGCATTTTATTTTTTTCTACACGTTGAGAGGACGAAAAAATGTGTTCAGCTTTCCGAAAGCATGGACCGGGAGAGGAATGACTCAACTTTGAAACTGGGCCTTCGGACAGCCCCCCTACGTCTAAATAAATGTCCATCGCAGTCCCGGTACCGGTTCCTGTTGGACACTTTTTACAGCAGGACCAGCGTC
>OMKX01107606.1:0-10105 GCA_900302425.1 Brosme brosme
CAAGCGCCGAGAACCCCCAGTGTACAGAAAAGCTTTCCATTTGCATTCCTCCTGCAACGCGTTTCCCTCACTGGAGATTAAACTTCAAAAAGGAAAAACTGAAAAATGTCTCCCTCGTGAAGCAAGCATCAAACACACAAACATGTGTGTGTGTGTGTGTGTGTGTGTGTGTGTGTGTGTGTGTGTGTGTGTGTGTGTGTGTGTGTGAAAGTCTGTGTATTCCTATGTTTAATGTTGACAGTGTGTGTGTGTCACCTTGGTGGGTGCGTTGACGTGCGCTCCTTTCCCCAGCAGCAGGCTGACCATGTCCGCGTGGCCCTCCTGGGCAGCCAGGTGCAGAGGACTGACCCCCTGCTTGGTCAGGACCTTGGTCTCTGCTCCGTACTGAAGCAGGGCCAGCGCTATGGCTGTCTGCTTCTTCTTGGCTGCAATGTGCAGCGGAGTGTAGCCGTTCTGCATCAGGAAGAAGAGACTTAGTCCTAGCTTGTTGCAGCAGTAATCCCTTTAGGCATGGATCCTTTCACGTCTATAATGCCCACAATATGGCTGCTATCTTATATTTCTGTACAATGTATAGGATTTTTCAGCAATATTTCACAAACAAAAATGTAAACCCAGTCCTAAAGCACATTGAGTAGATGTGTTTTCCACCTTGGCTGTGGCATGAGGGGAAGCTCCTTTATCCAGCAGCAACAGCGCCACCGGCTGGTTGTCATAGTGAGCTGCTACATGGAGTGGGGTTAAGCCATTCTGTATACAGAGAAGATGAAATCAACAAATCAAATCAAATGTAGTCACCGTACTATGACCACATGCTGTCATAAAGAGTGCATAGGTTGGGAATGCCTCCAGCTCACCTTCCCTGCATCGTCAGGCAAAGCTCTACGTTGAAGGAGGAGTTTTGCTACATCAAGGCTTCCATATTTAGCCGCCACGTGTAGAGGAGTAAATCCTTTCTGCAGAAGGTACATTCAAATCCATGATGTTATATTTCTCAAAGTCTTCCTGTCTATCTAGTACACTTGTATGTCCATACATTTGGCTGATATCTTGGTGGTCACGGACTACTGTTTGCATTAAAGGTGATCTATGGTTGCTTGGTGGCCAGTGACTAGTGTTTGTATTAAAGGTGAGTAATGGCACCTTTGTGGACAGTAGTAGGGTTTGTATTAACAATGGGTTGGGATTATGGTACCTTGGTGGCCAGTGACCAGTGTTTGCATTAAAGAAGAGTCACACTTTGGTGACCAGAGACTAGTGTCCTTATTAATGGTGACTTATGGTACCTTGGTGGCCAGTGACCAGTGTTTGTATTAAAGGTGGTTATGGTACCTTGGTGGCCAGTGACCAGTGTTTGTATTAAAGGTGGTTATGGTACCTTGGTGGCCAGTGACCAGTGTTTGTATTAAAGGTGGTTATAGTACCTTGGTGGCCAGTGACCAGTGTTTGTATTAAAGGTGGTTATGGTACCTTGGTGGCCAGTGACCAGTGTTTGTATTAAAGGTGGTTATGGTACCTTGGTGGCCAGTGACCAGTGTTTGTATTAAAGGTGGTTATGGTACCTTGGTGGCCAGTGACCAGTGTTTGTATTAAAGGTGGTTATGGTACCTTGGTGGCCAGTGAGTGTGAGGCTCCAGCCTCCAGCAGCACAGCAGCGGTCTCCACCTGTCCCTCCCGAGCGGAGATGTGGAGGGGGGTGTAGCCGTTGGTGGTGGAGGCGTCTGGGTGGGCCATGTGCTGCAGAAGCAGCTGGACGATGTCTGTTTTCCCCAGGCGAGAGGCGATGTGCAGGGGTGTCTGGTCCTCCTGTGGAGCAGAGGGTGGATGTTGTATTCATGTGGATGTTGGGGATGGAGAGGAATGGAGAGGGACGGACAGAGAAACCAAATTAGAGAGGTCGAGAAAGAGCGGATTCCATCCTCCCCGAGAAACTAGATCACCTCTCCCAAGCGGGAGGCAGTATCTGGGACCAGAAACCGATTACAGCTCTGGATTTGTCTCCTTAAGGGTCAGAGCCACTTTTGTGACCAGGCAGTAATCGAGACCATGCTGAATGCCAGAGCATCAAGGTGGATAATAATACCATAAAGTCACAAAGCCGCTTCCTGAAGGGAGTTCAGTGATTTAGACCACCATGGTTGATAACAGAACCATCCTGGGTCCTAAGTGGTGCTGGGGATTCTGTCCAAGCCTTTGCCATACATAACTGAAATGGCTGTCATTTAAAACTGGTTTCCTCCGAGCTATTGCTTTGACTAAACATGTGTGGGAGCTTCACGCCTTGTCCATCAGTACTAAATGCTTGCACTGGAATCCTGAGGGAACAGGGGGTAATGCTTTGACCTAACCTGTCATTCCTGCCCAAGGGGCTGTCCACTGGTTATGTGAACCAGCCTTTTAGCTTGTCAGCATTTGAGCCTCCTTTACAGGATAACAGGCAGAAGGGCGCCCCAGACCTATTGGGCCTTTCCCTGCCCTGAGCTCTTCTGTTTAAAGGACTGCTGAGTTCCGGGAGTCTGACGCATTGTTTTTCTGCAACAGAGAAGTCATTAAAGGCTGCGTGTTGCCAAGCAGAGGCTTATCAACTCGACTACTGAGGCTGTCCAAGCTCATAGGTACTGCAGACTCCCTGAACCTCTTGGGATCAGGTGACACTCCTCTAGGAGCGTGGCTACCTCTAAGGGTACACAAAGGAGTGTTCCCTTAGCGGACATCTGTGCAGCAGCGACATAGTCATTGGCATGTTCATTCACCCAGCTCTACAGGGTAAACTTATCCACTCATACACAGAGCTCTTAAGGCGGTAAGTATGGCTTCCGCGTGACCTTGTTGGTATAAGTCATACAGGTGCTAATGCACCGCCTCTGGCAATCAGAAATAATTAAGTAGAACCACATCACCCCGGCAGACTGCACTAATCGCCGCAATGCCGGATTTGGTCTGAATGCAACCTAAGGTTCTATGAATTCTGGATGTCCCCCAAAGTTGGCCATCACTTGTATTTTCGCAAGAGAATTCTTAAGGAAACGAGAGCTGGCATATGGAACCCAGGTCACAAGTGACTTTATTAGTATGAGGTACTCATTTGACCTTTACCTCTCACTACAATAAAGTTCAAAGGTTTTAAAAAAAGAAGGGTAAAAAACATAACTTTGGTTTCCATGTCAGGTTCACAGCCACTTAGAGAAAAACATGAAAGGCATTGCAGTTTGTTTTCTCAACTCTTAATGATTCAATACATTGAATATTCTCCACTTGATGGGGTATTGTATGTTTATAGGCCGTCTACGTACACGAGCCACGGCATCCACCAGCGCTCCGTTCCTTAGCAGACAGCGCACCACCTCCATCTGTCCAGCCCGGGCGGCCATGTGCAGGGCACTCTCACCGCGCTGGAACACACACAACATTATACTAAGACACTAGAAATATACTAGCTCTCATTTTATAATGAAATCGACAATGATCAAGACCTTAAAATGGGTTGCAAAAGTGTCCAGCCTGGATTTGATGAGCCATGCACTGGTTTTGGGCTCTTCTGAGGTACTCACGATGTTGCGGACATCGGGCGAGGCTCCGTTCTGCAGCAGCAGCAGCACGATGTTGAGGTGACCCATGAAGGCCGCCACGTGGATGGGAGTCAGACCCGACTACAGAGGAGGGCGGAGCCAGGGAACAATGAGAGACAAAGTACGAGACTACTAGATTATTACCATTTATAACAGTGGCTATAGAAGCATTATGCTAGGTGTCTTACCTCAGTTATGGCCTGGATGGACGCTCCGTATTTCACCAACAGCTCCATCACCTTCACCCTGTTCTTCTTGCATGCGATGTGCAGCGGAGTGAAGCCATTCTAAAGTAGGAGGAGAGAATGGAGAGCTGAATAGTTTATCATCAAGTTAGTGTGGGCCGCACCCGGCTTTAGATTAAAGGTAGGAAATGAAATCATTTCAAATTAAAATATCTGAAAATGACTAGAGCTATATTATATATTTAGCACCATGTATCAGCGCCAGGTTAAAACCAACGTTGAAGAAAATATGAATACAATAATTAGAATGAAGGTCTATGAATATTATGAAAGTATGAACGTGTCTTGGCTATAATAAGGTGTTCGTAGGTGACAAATTGGAGGATTTATGTATGTGTGTGTGTCTGTGTGTCTGTCTGTCCCACCAGGGCTCTGGTGTTGGTGTGCATGGCGAGTAGATAAGGTAAGAAATACAACAGAGGACTATCTGCTGTCAGAGCGGTGGAACGCCCACACGTCTGAGAACGGCTTCATTTCTAAAGATCACCATATGGGTTCCTGGTATCAGAGTAATGTCCATCACAGCGTGTTAAACATACGAGCCATGTGTCATTTCTATGTGCATTAGTGTTAAGTGCTAGATTTGTATGGCTGTAGTGCCAGATTTGTGTGAAAACCTTTGTGGAAGCATCAATGAAACAAATGGCTATCCATACACACACAATGTCTCACAAAACATTGCAATGTGTGTCGCTGAGAGGCTTCTATACATGATGTGTATGTCAGGTGTAAACAGATATGTGTTACGCCTGACGTAGTCGATATGTTTAGTCAATGATGTGAACACACTGCAAACTGCCCAAAGCGGCGCTTACTTTTATTATCTGCCCATCAGTTTGCACTGTTGTATTATTATTATTATTATTATTATTATTATTATTATTATTATTATTATATTATTATTACCTGGTTTTCCTTTAGATTCTGCTCTTGGGTTTGGAAAGCAGCATAACATCATACCCGTGTAAGTGCCATCTTAATGCATTAGAGCTTGTTCATTGTTGTGTGTGTGTATGTGGGTGTGTGTGTGTGTGTGTTGGTGTGGCTGTGTGTGTGTGTGTGTGTGTGTGTGTGTGTGTGAGTGTGTGTGTGTGTGTGTAGGGTTTCTGCAGCGGGCCAGGCTGACCACAGGGACGGTCTAGGAGTGTGTGTGGAGAGAGAGAGTGGGCGAGAGACTCTTCAGAGAGACCAGGCAGTCTGCATCTCCACCAAAGGTACAAAACCACCAGTAAACCACCAGTGAACCTACCTGTGAAATACCAGTAAACCATACCAGTGAACCTACCTGTAAAATACCAGTAAACTCCTCCCCTGTTCCTCCAGGAGCTGTGTTTGTCAATGGGAAGGAGATGACCAATCGGCTGCCAGCGTTGGCCCTGGGTTCAGCCGTGACCTTCGACATGGAAGTGGTCGCTCTGTTTCCTGCCGGCAACAACAACCTGAGCGAGGGCGGGGCCAACGTCAAACTCAGGGTGACGATTGGCTGCGGCAGCCGGGAGGTGGTGTTTGATTGGCTGCTGGAGACGGCGGTGGACGGGCTGGTCTTCGGCTGTTGCTTCGCTCACACGGGCTGGAAGGTCCTGGTGTACTGACCTCTGACCCCGGGCTGGCTGTTACGTTACGATGCTCTGGTTTGTTACGCTCCCTGCCCCACCATTTTTGGGGGTCCTTGTTTACATCCGATTCTTTCTGGCTGAATCCCCCTCACTGTGAAACATCCCCCCAGTATTAACGCAGCTTCTCTGAGCTTAACCCCCCGTGTTTATATCTGAGTCTGTTGCTGTGACAACCTGACAGTATTCACCTGACTGTAGTCTCAGAAGTCTCTTCTACACTTTTATATCCTAGCGGTCGATTGGTCGAAACATACTAACTTTAGCTCCGACTAATCATGTCGCCCACAGTAGGGTGACAGGAAGTATGTTACCACAAACAGGAAGTACATTGTAACGTTTTTTTAGCTTCATAAATGTTTGGCTGGTTGGTGGAAATGTGTTGGTACCAGTTGATGGTACTACAGTCTGCCCCCTGTCGGCGGCAGGAGGTATTACACCTCAAATAAAGACACCAACCTTCAACCTCTCCTTTTATTTATTAGGTTTATCATTAAGCAACATTTTTTTGAATGAAATGTATTTGAATTTGAAGATAAAAAGCGGTGTTATTGACTCATGATGACCGTTGTGATTTGAATGCCGTTTTGATTGAGTTTTCACACTATTCTACTAAAGACACGAGCAGGGCCATTCAAGTCCTCCCTGTGTGACGACACCATGTGGACCAGGTGAGGTGCAGACCTTCAGAAGGTGCTTAGCTAGGACTCAGGAGCTACTGAGTGAGATACCCCAGCCATCATCAGCTGACAGTGAGGGAAATGCTCTGAGAATCTGTTTCTAGTGGAGTCTGAAATAGAAGACTTTGATCTTTGAGCGCTCCTAGCAGCTCTTCCTGATTGGTTCAGGGAATCCATCTTGCCTGTCCAATCACAGGCATTTAAATGCCACATTTGTCAATGGAAGAGAAACGTAGTAAGAATGGGAGGGGAGGTTTTTTCAGTTTGGTTTCAAAATCCTTCTCTCTTTACAGCTCTCGTATCTTACTACATCTCCTTTATTGGGCTAAACCCACATTAAACAGCTGTTGGTTCTGAACTAATCGAATCACTATTTGTTAAACGATCTTATCTCCCTCAAGGACCTTATCCATACATCTCAGCATGTTGAGAAAGAAAAGCTACAGTAGTAATGAGTTATAAAGACTTATCAAGGACATTATCCATACATCTCAGCATGTTGAGAAAGAAAAGCTACAGTAGTAATGATTTATAAAGACTATTATCCAAGATAAGAGTCCCTTTACCTCCAGAACACTCCGCAGCGACTCGGTTGAGCCCAACAGGTAAAAAGAAACAATTACTTCAAATGATGAGCCCAGAATCCATGAATAACTCAATATTGTTAATAATAAATTAGGAAAGTACAGCAGGGTAAGGGTTCACATGTCACACCTGTTCTTCCAGGTAAAGATCTCCAGGTACAAGGTGTTAGCATGGTGACCCAGCATTCAGACCGTGTGACTAGAGGTCAAGGCATGATGCAGTTTGGAGGTCTCAGGTTCCACCGCCAGACATCATCTCATCATCATGATCATCTCCTCCTGCTCCATGGAGGTCCTCCTGGCTCCTGGAGGTCCTCCTGGTCCATGGAGGTCCTCCTGGCTCCTGGAGGTCCTCCTGGTCCATGGAGGTCCTCCTGGCTCCTGGAGGTCCTCCTGGTCCATGGAGGTCCTCCTGGCTCCTGGAGGTCCTCCTGGTCCTGGTCCATGGAGCTCCTCCTGCTCCATGGAGGTCCTCCTGGCTCCTGGTCAACTGCGCTTCCTGCTAAACCTGGCTACAAAGTGTAAAGGTTGTGATTGGTCCAGATCATCAAGAGAAGATGTCTCCTGTGAGGTCACAGCTCAGAGATGGAGGAGAACATCTGGAGGTGGAGCAGGACCACCTCTGGAGGACCTCGGCCCTCCAGGCCGTGGTCAGTGTTTCCTTAGCAGGACGTAGCCCAGCAGCAGCACCAGGCCGGTGGACAGCCCAGCGATGAGCAGCTGGTGGATGGAGAGGACGTTCTCCAGCGCGTGGATCCGCTCCTCCATGGCGCTGGTCTGGAAGTAGTCGTACACGCCGGCCGTGATGCTCCACACGGCCCACACCGCGTCCACCAGGAGGGGCATGGCCCTGGAGAGACCCGATCTAGACCCCAGAGACCAGATCTAGACCAGACCAAGAGGAACCAGACTTAGACCACCAGAATCTCAAAATCTGAAAGAGTTGTTTTGCCAGGGAAGCGTCCACAGAAGGACGTTAGTGGTGTATCGGAGCAGAAATACAGGAAACAAAAATACTGAAAACTAGTGTAGAGACATCAGATAACGTCTGGTTTCTAGTGTAGAGACATCAGATAACGTCTGGTTCCTAGTGTAGAGACATCAGATAACGTCTGGGTCCTAGTGTAGAGACAGATAACGTCTGGTTCCTAGTGTAGAGACATCAGATAACGTCTGGTTCCTAGTGTAGAGACAGATAACGTCTGGTTCCTAGTGTAGAGACAGATAACGTCTGGTTCCTAGTGTAGAGACAGATAACGTCTGGTTCCTAGTGTAGAGACATCAGATAACGTCTGGTTCCTAGTGTAGAGACAGATAACGTCTGGTTCCTAGTGTAGAGACAGATAACGTCTGGTTCCTAGTGTAGAGACATCAGATAACGTCTGGTTTCTAATGTAGAGACATCAGATAACGTCTGGTTCCTAGTGTAGAGACATCAGATAACGTCTGGGTCCTAGTGTAGAGACATCAGATAACGTCTGGTTCCTAGTGTAGAGACATCAGATAACGTCTGGGTCCTAGTGTAGAGACATCAGATAACGTCTGGGTCCTAGTGTAGAGACAGATAACGTCTGGGTCCTAGTGTAGAGACATCAGATAACGTCTGGGTCCTAGTGTAGAGACATCAGATAACGTCTGGTTCATATCGTGAATATAGTCTCCACTTGCTGGAAACGAGGCTGCATCTTGAACTTATTTAGTAACTTCTCCAATATGGATCCTTGGATGTCCTCACTAGTAAGTGTCTCTGGATAAAGGTCTGCTTCTAAATGACTCATGAGAATGTTATTATTCCAGAGAGAGTTCCTACCAGCAGGACCAGCTGTCGTCTAGCGGAGAGAGGACCTGCTACCCGGACTAGATGGACAGCTGTTCTGACCCGGGCTACTATATTTAGAACTGCCGTGATTTAATGATTTGGTTGTCCTCCTCGCACTTGGTTTTGTCGACATTATTTCAAAACCATCTGCTCGAAATTAAATACATTATTGCATGACTGACTTAAGAAAATGGCCTCTCTTATTTATAGCCTACCCGGAAGATGTTTTATGTTGGCAGGTCACAAGCTAGTTAGTTAACCACTTAATCTGTAAATCAAGGCTGTAATGTCTTTATTTATAACCGGTGTATTTACTATTCAGACAGGTATCTTTATATTTTAGAGATATGTATATATATGTATATATTTTGAAGCCGGTGTTGCAGATACATTCACTATTAGAGGCAGGCTCACGTTTTAGCTCAGACTTTGGAGGAACGTGAGTAGGTCGGTGTTAAATGATCTTAATATCTTAAGTCGCAGACTTACCACATGTGAAGCAGAACACATCAGATCCGCCAACACAAGGACCGGAATCTCCTTTCATGGCAGGATGGCAGACGACCAGGATGTCCAGGGGAGAGAGAGGTCTCTTCTTCCGGGTTACATTCCACTGTTGCAGGCTCTCTGGAGATGTTCTGCTGTCTGAGATGTTCTGCTCCTAAAGGAAAAATGACGTCATCATGAAGCCGGTCCCCCGTTGTCACAGACATGAGGGGTCGCATGTTTGAATACATGTCTGTTTGACAGTTTTCCGAGCCTGGCGCGGTGGCCAAGTGGTAAGGCGTCGGTCTCGTAAACCGAAGATCGCGGGTTCGAACCCCGTCCGTGCCTTGCTGAGGAAAAACCGAAACAATTTTTACACACAGTGGATGATGAGGACGATCACCAATATGTATTGAGATTAAAGTCACATATTGCAGATCTACAGTCAAACAACCAGTGTGGCGGACTGGAGAGTCCCTATCTGGAGCTGAGAAGGTAAGCTACTGTATGGAGAGAATGTATCTTAGCACCTCATAACATATCTGATCAGGTATGTACATCCATGAACCATGTATGTTTCAGATGAACCTCAGTATACACAGGATGTGGAATATATCATGTGTACACATCATTTTCAATCTGAAGTTAACATACGACACGGATTAGTAAGGATGACTTATTGGAGTAGAAGTAATAGTTTAAAGAGCCAGTGAACCCAGAACCGTTTTTTTTAAACGTGGTAATTGGTCTCATATGATCGTCAACATAGTAATCTATGCCATTTTATCACTGTTACTGAAATAAGTCCCCAGTTTAGAGAAAAGGGGGTTAAAATCCTATGTTTCTGCCCTTCTCCCCACAACTCTTTGTGAACGGTCCTCTGCTGCGGAACGCCTTTTAAAAAAATCACATTTAGTTCAAATTCCCACTTCCGGTTCACTGGCTCTTTAAGTGTAGAATTGTGTGTGTGTGTGTGTGTGTGTGTGTGTGTGAAGTAGACAGTAGCAGTTGATAACTTTCTCGACTTTATTTATTTATGCTTTTATTTGTAACGTTAACCCGATTTTATTTTGTATGACATTGCGCCAGGCGGGCAAAACACCGAAGAG
>OMKX01107621.1:0-10020 GCA_900302425.1 Brosme brosme
GTGTGTGTGTGTGTGTGTGTGTGTGTGTGTGTGTGTGTGTGTGTGTGTGTGTGTGTGTGTGTGTGTGTGTGTGTGTGTGTGTGTGTGTATGTGTGTGTGTTGCATGCCCGTGTGTGTGTCTCATGATCTACAGGGACCCTGTAGGATGGTGCGTGGATGAGTCCCCATCCTGCAGCATTGTGTAGCAGCATTGTGTAGCAGCATTGTGTAGCAGCAGTGTGTAGCAGCATTGTGTAGCAGCATTGTGTAGCAGCAGTGTGTAGCAGCATTGTGTAGCAGCAGTGTGTAGCAGCATTGTGTAGCAGCATTGTGTAGCAGCAGTGTGTAGCAGCATTGTGTAGCAGCAGTGTGTAGCAGCAATGTGCAGCAGCAGTGTGTAGCAGCAGTGTGTAGCAGCAGTGTGTAGCAGCATTGTGTAGCAGCACTCAGCCTTCGGACTGAGCTGTAGTAAACACGCTGCAGCTCACCAGGGGAAATATTATGGGCTGCACAGCAGCAGCAAACAAATAATGTTGAGCCCAACTTGAAATGCGATGCGCTCCTTTTCCTCCACATGAGTTGAAGTGGTCCAGAAGGAGCTCTGAGCCACTATTAAGACCGGTCTCCCTAGAACAATAGTCCTGTGTTCTCACTTCTATTCCTATGGAATTCAATAAAAATAATAATTAATAATAAATAATTAAAATAATGCTAGGGTTGTTGTTTTTTTCAAAACAGGGATTTAAAATACAAGTCATCAGAAATGAATGGTTTTGATAATAGCAAAGTCTCAGTCATGTATCTCAATCACGCCACACGCATTTCTCAAAGAGTGGCTGTCTGTTTCCGATGTCAAACTAAATCTACGCAGCACGTATCAATGTATCAATGAAAGTATTTCAAGTATTTTGCCAAACATTTGTGTGCTACAGGATTTAGCCGGGACTCACATTAAAACGTAACACACAATTCACAAAGGACCGTTTAGCCTTGTTGGTTTATTGAGGCGATCCAACAGTGTTACATTACAACACCTTCTATTTGAGGAACACAGCCAGACACTTTATTCGTCACTGGGGAAATAAGAGGCGAGTGGTGTGTAGGTGCTCACTAATAATTATACAAGTTGAAGTTTTCTGCTGAACGGAGACATCCAGCTCCCTTTACAAAAAGCTGTGGACTCAGCGATGGTTCATTCAGCTGAGGTGCTTCCTCATTCCCCGTCTCACACATGAACATATTCCTCTCTCCCTTCGCAGAACGCCAACACTGGAGAGAGAGAGCTGGATGGAAACCAAGTGACGGGAGGCTGCAGCAGCCCTGAGAATATCAATCTGAACGGAACCAGCCTTCACAGACACGGTCACCATGGAAACGGCTGAACAATCAGACACTGCAGCGACTGGAGACTGTGGAGTGGAACTCATCAAGGACGGCCCGGACGCACAGGAGACACATGTGAGCCCAGACGAGGAGCAGGAAGAGGTCTGTGTGGAGACAGGTTCATGGGACGACCCAGAAGGACAGGAGACGCATGTGATCCCAGGTGATGAGCAGGAAGAGGTCTGTGTGGAGACAGGTTCATCGGACGCCAGCGGAGAAAACCTTCTTGACCTCTTTCCTGAACCGCCGACCGACGCCATGGAGCCCGAAGATCTTGGGGATGAGGAGACCGACCTCTGTACCGACGCCACGGTGACGGACCACAAGGAATCCTCCTGTCCCGGGACAGGACACGACGAGCTCAACAGGAACGAGTCCATCGCCTCGTCCGTGTCCGACACGCTGTCCAGCGCCGACAGCGTTTATGAGAACGAGGCTCACCGTAAGAGACAAGACCCCCAGGAGCAGGGACCAGAGCCCAGGCCTGAGGAGGACCTGCACCCCGGTCCCCAGGACCAGGAGGACCAAGGACAGCTCGCCACCGAAACCCAAGAGGACCCCATGAGTCACGACGTCTCGTTTGAAGCTCCTACTGGGGGGGCAGAAGAGTCCATACTGGAGCATTACATCCAAGAAGAGGCCATGTCCGACGTCTCCAATGAATCCTACCACGACCTGGAGGCGGACGAGTGCCTGAGGGTGGAGATCGCCGTGGCTTCGTCCGACAGCGACGGGGATGAAAAATGGAGGACCATCTTCTCCTCTTCTATCAACAGAGAAGACGACGACTCGTACCTGGACAGCCTCCAGCTGAGCGCTCAGGAGCTCTTTGTTCAGAAGGCCGAGGCTGACGAGGAGGAAGAGGAGGAGGTTCCAACGGGGGAACCCCCCTTTGAGGAGGAGCCGGACGACGAGGTGCTGGAGCAGCCCATCGACATCGTGTCCTTCTCTTCTCCTCCCCAGGAGGTCCTATATAACCCGTTGTCCCACCCGGGATTGTCCAAAATTTCAGAGGACGACAGTGAAAATGGAAAAGACGCTTCCAATCGCGGCCACACGCCCCCACACCACCAGCCCTCCCCTCCCCTGACCTCAGACACCAGCAAGAAGCTACCGAAGGACTTCTGTGTGATCCAGGAGACCAAGAGCGAGAACGTCAGCACGGAGCACGTGGACTTCCAGGTGGCTCGCAAACAATGGCTGGAGATGGAGGAGCAGGGCAGGAAGCAGGTCGTCTCGCCCACCGCCAAGACGCCCGCGCTCCAGGGCAGCCACAGCTTCATGTACACGCCCGTGCGCAACGTGGAAAGGCCTCAAAGGAGAGAGCACTCCCTGGAGAACCTCAGCCTGGTGGGAGACTACCCCCTGACCCAGTTCAGCCCCTGCTCCGAGGACTCCGGTCTGGACGACCTGAGCTACAGGTCCCCGTTCGAGGACCCGGAGACCCCGGTGGAAAGGGAGATCCGCGCGGCCCTGGAGCGAGAGGACCACCTCAGGAAAGGGAGGGCTTTCTCCAAAATGGGCAAGTCGACGGACTGCGCCCCGTCGCGAGGCCTCCCCCGATCCATCAGCACGCCGTTGACGCCGTCGTTCATCATCACCTCCTCGCCTGCCAAGGGGCCTCGGAGCCACGAGGTCGCGGCCAACAACGTCATCATCCTGGAGCCCGGGGACGAGTTCTCCAGCGGGCAGAACCACCCAGCCTGGGACCAGGCGGGCGAGTGGCGCTCTGAAGAAGGAAACTCCAACCTGATCATCCTGGAGACGTCCAACCTGATCATCCGCAGCGCCTCCGAGTTCTGCCTGAGCAAGGTGTGCGAGCACCCCCAAGAGAAGACGTTCCTCAACAACCCCTTCTTCAAGCTGCGCTCCAGAAGCTCCATGTCCCTGGTGGACGAGGAGATCAGGGTGGTGAAGCAGAGGGAGGAGGAGCTTCGGAAGGAGAGGGCCAGCGCGTACGGCAAGGATCGGTTCAGCACAAGCGTCACATCGCCCAATCAGATGGACAGCCTCGCCTTCAATAACGCAGGTATGTAGCATCGCTGCAAACCCTGAGGAATTCTACTTTTTCACTGCACTTTTGTTCAAATTTTGTTCTCTGCCTTTTAATGACAGACCAACTCAGAGTTTTATTCGTTATTGGGTTTTGAATAAAAGTCGTGGCTGCAGTAAAAATGTTCCAATTACGTTTGAGCAAATCTGATGACAGCAGTGAAAAAGTTAGGTGGTGCGGATTTAACAGACTTCACACTATTTGTCATTGTCGTGTTCACGTGAGAATCTCTTTTCTCACAGCGGATGTTCCAGAGAAATGCAAATCGTCGCCATCCTCCCCGATGAAGACGGCCTACAGGATGGACCGGGCCGTGTTGTCCTGTGACCACAGGGTAAGTGTTGTCCTGTGACCACAGGGTAAGTGTTGTCCTGTGACCACAGGGTAAGTGTTGTCCTGTGACCACAGGGTAAGTGTTGTCCTGTGACCACAGGGTAAGTGTTGTCCTGTGACCACAGGGTAAGTGTTGTCCTGTGACCACAGGGTAAGTGTTGTCCTGTGACCACAGGGTAAGTGTTGTCCTGTGACCACAGGGTAAGTGTCCTGTGACCACAGGGTAAGTGTTGTCCTGTGACCACAGGGTAAGTGTTGTCCTGTGACCACAGGGTAAGTGTCCTGTGACCACAGCGTAAGCCTCTCACTCACAAGCAATGGAAAGATGTGTTGAGTCGTATGACATTAGGACCTGAGGAAGTCCTTCAGGGTCCTATAGGTGTAGCAGAAAGAAGGTCCAATAAGCTCCACTATCATGGGTCACATTCACTAGTGGTTTGACCTTTAAACCCGACACGCTCACAAAGTAAGTAAGAATAATAAAAGGTATAGATGATTACATGGCCAACGACTTCAAGATGTGAACGGCTTTCTTTAACTTCAAATCTAGTCGCAGCGCCTCAAAACTGAGGTGGAGAAAAGGGTTAGAGAGAATGAGGTGGTGGTGGAGGGGCTGTGAACCCACGACCAACACCAGGAAATGTTCTTTCCCAGTTCCCAGACGTCTACAGCAAGGAACGCCGTAAGAGCGCCATGGCCCTGCGGTGGGAGGCGGGAGAGTTCGCAGGGGAGACCGGCAAGAGCGACTGAGGCAGGAACACGATGGTCTGCTGGGAGGCGTTCTGCACGCGTCCCGCCCGTTTATCTGTCTTAGGAGTCTGTCCTTGTGTCGCGACGCAACGTAACGCTTTGCTTCTGTGGTTCTTCATGCAACATAGTGATCCTTCCTTGATTTTGGAAAAGTGTGAGCAACAACCGGCTTACCGATTACAAAAAACAAACTATACTCCATGTACAGACTGGGCCTTAATAGAGGTTAGATTTGTAGAAGAAGAGTATTTGCAAGTGTGTTCAACTGTTTGTTTGCCAAGATGCCTGATAGTTAAATGAATGTATTGTTTAGGCCACTTTGCTAACATTTATAAATGTAAAACATTCAAACGAAGAAAACATTTTGATGTTACGTCTATTGCGCTAAAGGCAATAAATGCTACGTTGCTATATGTATATTTAATGTATTTTTGTACTGTGATTTTATTTGCTGCAAATGAATAGCTGGATGATCTTCAGTACCAAAAGAGAATATTAGAAAGCAGTAGATCAAAGGCAGCTTGAGAACAGCTCTAATCTTTAATAGCTTACATGTATTTTTTCGTAAAATATGACAATCCAAAATGTATTTTTGAGATGTACAACGATTTTTGAAATCCCTGCACCCTGAAAGCACAAAGCCTTTACCTCTGTTATCTTATGGTAACATTTAGTAACACTAAGATGATCAATTCTAAAGGGTCATACTTTAGAAAAAGGTTTGAAAGAGGGAATTTAAAATGACAAAATCAATTAAATGGAAATCAATTAAGCACTGAATTTATATTGTTGTATTCAAAAATCAAAAGAGTAATGTGAATGGATGAAGTATATATATTTGAAGTATTTAAAGATTCTTTTCGAAACTATGGTTTCCTTTAAATGCAATTTTATTTCATGTCACTATCATAAAAACTATTTAAAGAATAATAATCAGCAAATGAGGAACATGTCTAGAACATAGTGAATCATCCACATATTCTATAGCTAATGAAAAGACAGATGTTGTTGATGCTTTGTTTTACATTCCACTCACGTCTGCTTATTCCTGAAGGCTCGACAACCTCAGCTCTGTATTAAAGTTACGGAACAAGGTGATGAGAAGCTTCTGTTTGTTCCTATCAACCTCATTATTAAGACATATGGGGGGCTTTTATCTCTGTATATGTATGTGTTCAAAGAGATTCATGCAACAATAAAAAGATGATGAGAACTACATGTAAAGTTCTGCCTCTTGTGTTTATTCAGGAAAGGTTTGGTTGAGTTCAGGCTGGAGAGGAAATGAGATGATGGCATGGAATACTTCATCTTTTAGTCGAGGATGAATTTGATAAAACGGTTGTCATCATATTACACATACACACACACATTACAAATATTTCACATGCTGAATCACAAATATGTACAGATTTAAATGCAATATTATAATTCCAATACTTTGAAATATTATAATCTTTGATTTATAATACAAACACACAATCTGTGTCCACGGCTTTCTCAACTAAGAAAGCATGTTTGGTCTGACCGAGAGCAAGAGAGCTAAACATTCACTACAGCGTTCACCAGGATCCCCAGAAATGAGAGGTTTCCTATCTGGAACACCAGCATCACCGTCTTCTCGAATACGTAAACCTGAGAGATAAAGGATGAACACCAAAACATTACAAATGATTTATCAAAAGTTTGAACTTATTCTGTGAGGTTAAAACCCAACAAAGGGAGCGCTGACCTGTCGGTGGCCCAGATCATCCAGCTTGACAAAGGGGATGCCCTCCTGCTCCCCAGTGTTACCAGTGGATGAACACCAGCTGGCTGTGGACTGGTCTGCGGAAACAACAGGAGATCTGTTCATCAAGCTGCTGATTTAACCTTTGACCCGGTACTTAACTTCTCGAAGCGTCCAATCAGACCGCTTGTTTGAAAATCTAAAATCAACGAATATAAAAGCCAACGGCTTTCTGCGTTTCTAGACCTGAATACATGTTTCATGGTTTCAAAGCAGAGAACGCTGGAGTCTGTTAGCTGGCTGAATCTGGACCCCAGCACGTGTTCACCACTTAGGAAATGAACTAAATACTAAATCATTTCACACTAAAATGTGTTGGACATTATTTTGTAAGTTGTTTCTTGTCTGTTTCTTGGCTCTTCATTCTGACACGGCGTCCAGAGCCTCTTCTGATTCACTTCATCCTGTTTAACCCACAATCCATTTGAGTTCTTTGAGTCATGGAATCACATCAAAGCTCATCACATCTTCATCAATTATGGCATTATAGATTTATAGATTTGTTTGGTCCTTTCTGGGATAATCTCTGCATCGTGTTCCCCTACCTAGCCTTACTTTACGATACGACCAGATACCAAAGTCTCCTGGCAACGGCAAAAATGACATTTATTCCTCTCATCATATGAGAGGAATTGTGTTCCAGAAACACACGCACACGCACACGCACGCACGAACGCACGCGGCTCTCTAAATCAGAGGCACTAAATCTGAGGGTGAGAGATTGGTTTGGTTTGAGGCTGCAGGCTGCAGAATAACCGTCATTAAGCTGAGAACGATTTCCTGGCTCACGAGCCTTCAGTCAGCAGCAAGTCACTGGAACATCTTTTCATCTGCAGGTGAGCAGCGAGATTAGGAGGCTTCAGACGTTCATCACAGCCGCATCCAAATGAAAGCAAAAGTCAAAGACTGTGCAAATGTTCCCTCACTTAACCTGGGAACCAAACTGGGAAAACTAGAGAGAATCAACACCTATACTGGATAAATAACTAGAAATAACCAAACAACCACGTTACAACAGAACCACACTGAGAACATGACCTATATGTAACGTTACAACAGAACCACACTGAGAGCATGACCTATATGTAACGTTACAACAGAACCACACTGAGAACATGACCTATATGTAACGTTACAACAGAACCACACTGAGAACATGACCTATATGTAACATTACAACAGAACCACACTGAGAACATGACCTATATGTAACATTACAACAGAACCACACTGAGAACCTGACCTATATGTAACGTTACAACAGAACCACACTGAGAACATGACCTATATGTAACGTTACAACAGAACCACACTGAGAACATGACCTATATGTAACGTTACAACAGAACCACACTGAGAACATGACCTATATGTAACGTTACAACAGAACCACACTGAGAACATGACCTATATGTAACGTTACAACAGAACCACACTGAGAACATGACCTATATGTAACGTTACAACAGAACCACACTGAGAACATGACCTATATGTAACGTTACAACAGAACCACACTGAGAACATGACCTATATGTAACGTTACAACAGAACCACACTGAGAACATGACCTGACCATGACCAGAGCTGCAGTACCTTTGTTCGACCAGCTGGAGGACATGGAGTGGGCCAGGAGCCCCAGCTCAGCCAGCAGGATCCAGAGCAGCCAGCCCACCAGGGCCCCTGTGGCCCGGGGGCCCCTGAGCAGAAGGGCCTGCTGCTGGAAGCCCAGGAAGACACACGCCACTGAGGACAGGAGAGGGAGAACATCATCAGAAGGTAAAGGTGAAGGGAGGGACGGACGGACGGACGGAAAGACAGAAGGAAAGACACAGACAGACAGACAGACAGACAGACAGACAGACAGACGGACAGACGGACAGACGGACAGACAGACGTCCTCACCAGCCAGTATCTGCAGCGCGGTTCCTGCAGAGCGATGAACCCAGTTGAAGAGTCGCCTCCTAGCAGCCAACCACACATTAATGACACTTGGCATTATTTCATCGGCGGTGTTGCTCTTTAGATTCACCCCAGGGTGCCAGTGAGTCCAGTTAAAGCTGGTTTGAGACGGTGCTACGCGGGGTATGGAGGCAGCGCTCTGGTCTCACCTGGGGGCCTGTGGAGCCGGTCTGAACACTGCTGTGATTGGCTGGATGACAGAGAGAGCCAGGACAGCGCAGCCCAGGTATGGATGGTAGCCTGCACGCTGCAGAATACATCACAGTCAAGATGAGTTGACAGCGGTGGGGGGGGCCCGTAGTGAGTAACTTATATACTCATGTCTGCACTGCTCTGCCCCAGGGAGGCTGTAGGTGGGCTTAATGAGTAACTGACTGACTGTGTATATATATATATATACTATCTATACACTTTAAACGATATCAGCAGCAGCAGATAGCGTGGGCCTCTAGCATGGTAGCTCCTCTCTGAGGTTGTCTGTACGGTGGGCGTGGCCCCCCATCAGAACAGAAGACCTCCTCACCCCACTGGCTTCCCTCCACCAAACCCCTGAGTAGCACAAGTCTAGCATGATGAAAATACATTTAGTACTTCATTAGTCACGATGCATTAAATGTACTAGTAGAGAGTAAGGCTGTCAGGATGTGGAAGAGAATAATGGTCAGGAGAAATCCACAGCTAAGGTGACGATGTTCATTAGTCCATTAGTACTCCTTCAGCAAGTGACGCAGACGATCTTAATGGGCGAATGGTCTGGTAACCTCCAGCTGTACTGGTGCTTAAGGCTTCAAATGCAGTCTGGATGATAGACGTGCTTCAGAGGGTGGTGAGTCTGTGCTGTACTGCTCACTTAAATCTACCTCCTGCACAAATAATGTTCATTCTGTAAAATTCTATATTTATATTCATATTCTGTCCAAGGGTTTATGTATAGAGTATATAAGACCCTATTGTATATTACATATATTATATTTATACTGTAAATAAGATTTTCCCTACTTATGTGTCTGTATTTACTTGTACTGTTTACTTGTACTGTCTATTTGTCCCATTTATAGTATGCAACTATATGTTATGTCTGTATATTTATTTATTTTTTCTAGTGTCTTTCTTGTATATGTCTACCTGTTTAAAGAGAATGATTATCTACCGGAGTCAAATTCCTTGTATATGTGAGTAAGCTGATTCTGAGTCTGTGCTGCTCGTTGGCTCAGCAGCAGAACCGTAACTCTATAGCACCCCCTGCTGCCCCCGCCTCAACACTGCAGGGTCGGCACCACACAGACCCCGTGAGTCACGCTAGCACCGCCCACACACAGGTCTGGAGGACAACATGACAAAGGAGCCAAAGAACATGATTCTCTGCACAGTTAGAACACGGTTCTACAGACGGACACAGACAGACGGAGACAGACAGACGGACAGCGGGGGAGAGGGAGAAGGTAGGGGTGGAGGACTTACTTTGCTCCACCCTCCTCGGTACAGGAAGGGCAGGGTGAAGGCCACACCGACGAGGCTGACCGCCAGCAGCATCAGTCCTCGGTGAACCTGCAACCCAGACAACCCCCCATCACTCCTCTCTCCGGGCCACACAACGCCCTTCAATAGCACTTGTTCAACACATCTGTTAAAACATGTTTCACGTTTTCCATGTCTTTGCTCTCAGTTTGGTGTCTGAGTAATCATCACCTCTTCATGGTCTCCTACCTGAAACCACAGCTTGGGTCCCCTCAGCAGAACATCTGGCCACATGTGTCTGAAGTGTCGGGCGAAC
>OMKX01107626.1:0-10125 GCA_900302425.1 Brosme brosme
TTAACATACATACTTTATACGTTCATATATGAGTGGATATAATCCACAGAGAAAAATAAAAAATGAGAGAAATAAAAATGTAAATCGTGGGTTTCATTTTCCTGGTATTGGATCTTGAGGACAACGTGAGAACACTAATACCATCTTCATATCTCTGTCTGTCTGCGGGTCCTGACTGGTAATCCTCCTTTAACCAACCTGTTCCCCGTCTGGGTGACCAGAGCAGGTTTAGGAGGTCATTCTACCAACCACTCCAGTTAGGCCTGGTTCAGTGTTTCTCAGGAGGCGTTTCTTTCCAGAAGAGATCTGAGATTACACAAGTGGTCACCTGTAGGTTAATAAATATGGAAATGCGAGCGGGATCTGATTGGGCTCGGGTCTTAAGACATACTTAATGGGCCCCTATTTGACGCAGCCCGTGACGCTGATTAGCCATTATGATGGATTCATGATGGAGGATCGACCTCAGGGACACTCCCACTTGTGATGTCACCAGAGGGTCGATTTTGAAATGGCTTGCAATGGCTAATCAACATCACACCTGGTGGTAAAATAGAGGCCCTTTAAACATCTCGGCCCGATGGAAAATGGACATCGGCTAATAAATGAGAGGTCGGTCTGCGTGACCTCACGGCGACCTCCCTCTGGACACCACGGCTGAGCTCTGGTCAACCACCTCCACCACTCAGATGCTGAGACACTGAGGCTGGTGTGCTGCGCTGCTGCGTGTTGAGGTCAGATGGTCCCCCCTTCAGCTCTGAAACAAGAGATTTGGAGAAAGACTACTGACGGCTTCCAACTCATTACCATAATGTGCTCTACCCCAGATCGAACAGGGAAGAGCGCATTTTGGAGTATGGCCTGAGATCCCTTGTTTACTTTCATATGCTTTCAACGTGACAGAACATTAGCAGCAAAGCAAATCATTCGTGAACTCCTGGTTCTCTCCTATTACTGAAGGAGCTTTGTTCCTGGTGATCTCCTGTAGTGCCTCTAGATGTTTTCTTGAGGAGAACACACAGTTCTCCTCACAGTGATCTATGTACATTACCCATCATTCTCCGCTGCAAGCAAACACCAAATCAGAACAAAATAACAGTTTGTTAGCTCAAATTCACACTTCCCCACAACAAGCCCGGCTTCACTGAGCATTGCCCACATCTGAATATTTAGCCTTTATTTAATCGTTTGCTGTTCACAGATCAGATTTAATATTTGTATGGTATCAATGTAATATTTCAACAATCCCTACAGAGATATTTAGAAATGATAGCTAGGGGTCATCTAAAAGTTACACATTTCTCCTTTAATGTGAAACGCTGTAATCCCGGGGTCATGTCCTTCCTGTGGCTCTACCTGGACCCCTGAGAGGAGGGAACACCCCTCACAGGCAGACAATGAGCAGCAGTCATTGTTGAAGCTCCACCCTGTACAACAAGGAGCAGACACCCTGCAGCCCTCTGTCGTATGACTCGTGTTACGGGCTGCTGCGGATCTCTGCTGCACTGCCTTTTGTTTCAGGCTGGGTGTTTCCTGCGTGGAACACCCAGACGTACGTCTACATCCGATGTCTTCATTATGTCAATGGCCTTGTTCTGGTTGAGCTGCGCGTCAGGTTTCAGAAGGCAGAATGGAACGAGACTGAGCTGAGACTGAGCTCAGACTGAGCTGATACGGAGCGATGGATGCCGCGGCCGGACAAAGCCGGTTGGGCCGGTGCCAGCGAGAAAACAACACTGTTGGCCTCGGTGAAACTTGGTGATGAAGTGGTAATGCTGAACTGACTTTCTGGGAGCTGTGTTCCCCGGGGCTACGGCTAATGGTTTACTGACTACCCAGCATGCCCTTGGGGCTCCAAGTTGTCTCGCGTTGTCAACAAGCTCTCATTACTTGCTGCTGTGAGTCCGGGAGAAGCTGCAGTCAGACGCAGCCTGCTGTAGAAAGACCTGATAAGCGCTCAACAAAGTGCTGGAGAACAGTTCTTTTGGCAAAAGGCATCAAATTAAGATATGTATGGTACAGATAATGAAGGAATGCTTTTTGAAAAATCTTATCTCACAAAAGTCAGTTGTTGGATTTCAGAGGAACGGTGTTTTCCTATGATGTTGTTTATAGCCCGGCTAGTGATAGCTAAAGGCTGAGAAATGCCAGTTGGGCTGTTGAACTCTCCTGTTGAACTCTTATATATTTTGATAATGTTACAAACAACTGGAAAATATATATTAAGACTCCAGACAATAATACTGACTGATTTAAAAGTATCAAGGTGTTGTTTTTAGCTTTTATTTCTCAATGTATTTCTCTGTACGGTCATGTGTCGTTCCCACACTGATCTCATTAGCAGATTCTACCAGCTACTGAATAATCACAATTAGAACTGCAACATTATTGGAAAACACACCTTATGTCACTAAACCTTGTCTTTGGCTCCTGTAAGGGTATTTAGCCATCTTGAGTTCTGGTTAATATTATTTTTATAAATTGCTAAAAGACTGCAAACTCTATTACAACCACATGTTGTAATTATTAAAGGTAATACAGTATCAAATTAAATAAATTATGTCAAAATTGATTTAAGAAATAAACAAATGTGGGAACAAGATAGCCCCTTTTGTATTTAAACAAACATTTATCAAATAAATTGGTATTTATTTAAATTAGATGTGCAAATACAATAGAGCCCAACCGATTATTCGGGCCTTTAGTTAAAATTATTTTACATCAAACTCTGAGGCCAGAATTGACAGGGATTTGGCTGCGCTAAGAGCATCTTTAGGTTGTTGTATTGGCTCTGTCTGCGGTCCCTAGTCTCTGATGATCTCCAGTCTCCTCTAGTCTTTGGTCTTTTAAAGTCACTAGTTTCCTATGACCACTAGTTTCCTCTGGTCTCTAGTTTCTGGTCCCTGGTTCTTAATCCTTAGTCCTCCCTGGTCTCTCGTTTCTATTTTTAAGTCTCTGGTCTCCTCTAGTCTCTGATGATCTCCATTCTCCTCTAGTCCCTGGTCTCTCTCATGTTGTCTCTGGTCTCTAGTCTCCAGTCTCCTCTAGCCTCTAGTTTTCTCTTGCCTCTAGTTTTCTCTTGCCTCTGTCCTCTAGCCTCGAGTCTCTGGCCTATAGCCTCGAGTCTCTGGCCTCTAGTCTCAAGTCTCTGCCCTCTAGTCTCAAGTCTCTGGTCTCTGGTGTCTGGCCTCTACTCTCTAGTCTCTAGCTTCTAGTCTCAAGTCTCTAGCTTCTAGTCTCAAGTCTCTAGTCTCTGGTCTCTAGTCTCCGGCCTCTAGTCTCTGACCTCTAGTCACCGGCCTCTAGTCTCAAGTCTCTAGCTTCTAGTCTCAAGTCTCTAGTCTCTGGTCTCTAGTCTTCGGCCTCTAGTCTCTGAACTCAAGTCACCAGCCTCTAGTCTCAAGTCTCTGACCTCTAGTCTCTGACCTCTAGTCACTGGCCTCTAGTCTCTAGTCTTTAGCCTTGAGTCTCTAGCCTCTAGTCTCTAGCCTCTAGTCTCAAGTCTCTGGTCTCTAGTCTCCGGCCTCTAATCTCTGACCTCTAGTCACCGGCCTCTAGTCTCTAGTCTTTAGCCTTGAGTCTCTAGCCTCTAGTCTCAAGTCTCTTGCCTCTAGTCTCTAATCTCCGGTCTCTCTAGTTCTGAGGCCTTCGTATTCCCAGACCACTATGTGTGTGAGAGGTCCACTAATCTCCTGTAAGGGTGAAGACATGAGGACAGTAATGATGTCATATCCTTCAGCGTTTGTTTCATTGATTTCTGCTGCACTTAGATATTGATGTTGCATCATAATAACATAGTCGCATCTGGCCTTAAGAGAGGCTAGTTATTATGATATTTCATAATATCTGGCCTTAAGAGAGGCTAGTTATTATGATATTTCATAATGTCTGGCCTTAAGAGAGGCTAGTTATTATGATATTTCATAATATCTGGCCTTAAGAGAGGCTAGTTATTATGATACTTCATCCCCAAAACTATGTGGGTATTAGGACAGATAGTTGGAGGATCAAATTAATTCAGATTCCTATTAGTTATGTGTGTCCGCCAGAGGTAAACTCAAGTTCAACATGCTTAATAAATATACGGTTATAGTTTATAGGGTATATATGGTTAATAAATGCACATGGTTTATATATATATATATATAATATATACATGGTTTCTTTGTCAAACACAGGTGCCAAGCTTCCCTCAGGGAGGGTTGAGTTGGAGAGGAAGATTATAAACGTAGTTCGGTGTGGTCAGAGTGAGGCCATCTACCTGGGCCTGTTGGCTACAGTGTTCAAGGGCCAGCTGAAAGGTTCTCGGTTCGATCCCGACGTGGCCAGATGCCTGCTCCTTAATGGCCCGTCTGAGTATTGAGTGTTAAACGCTTGAGGAGCTCTCCCAACATCTCCTAAATGCCTGAAGAGCTGTAAATGTTTAGAGTTTACATGTTGAGTTTGTTTCCATGGTGATGCAATACCCAAACCTCTCAATCTGTTTTACGAGGAGGTGATGAAACAACACGTTTTTCAACAAGTTAAATTAATGCAAATATTTAATGTAGTAATGTATATAAATGAATTTGTTATTTAAACATATTTAACATGAAATAAATAAAAAATAAGGTTATAGAGTTTTGATAAAAAGTTAAATAAATCAAATAAGGTTAGGATATAAAGTAAAATCAATAAAAATAAGGTTTTGATACATAGTTAGATAAATAAAAGGCATGTTTTGATAGTTTTAATATGGTGATGCAATACCCAAACCTCTCAATCTGTTACGAGGAGGTGATGAAACAACACGTTTTTCATGTAAGTTAAATTAATACAAATATTTAATTTAGGAATGTATATAAATGAATTTGTTATTTAAACATATTTAACATGAAATAAATAAAAAATAAGGTTATAGAGTTTTGATAAAAAGTTAAATAAATCAAAATAAGGTCTGGATATAAAGTCAAATCAATAAAAATAAGGTTTTGATACATAGTTAAATAAATAAAAGGCATTTTTTGATAGTTTTAATATCGATTTAAATAATAGTTAAAAAAGGCATAAAAAGGCATGTTTCTATATATATATATATGATGTACATAAAGCTCTAAAAACATAATAGAAGAGGGGGAAAGTGATCCTCTCATGTGTTGAGCATCAGCAGAACGTCGTCTCCTGCTGGACCGCTGAGGTGACTTTACAGATCCAGGTTGAGGGAAGAGAGGAACAACCAGCTCCCCGGTGTCGGGGTGCTTGTTAGGTCTGCAGGACGATGAGGGGAACAGAGCTGCAGTAGGATCGTCTGCTAAACCTCTTCACAGATAGCGCCCGCTCCAACGCAGCTTCCAAGGTTAGCATGGAGCGTCTTCTACAACCGGACCAGCACTCCCGGCCGTCTGTGTCATAATGTGTGATTCACAGTCGACGACACGCCGCTCGCCCACGCTCCGGCCGCTCGTAGGGAAGGAGTCAACAATAGAGACGTGCTAGCCTCGGCCGTACCTGCTGCCGCGGCTACGCGGCCTCTAACGGCTAGCCGCGCAATCGGGCGCTGCTAGCTTAGCGCGTGTTTCAGCAGCTGGGATGCTAACGGCCCGGGGAGAGGTGGACTTAATCAAAGGACCTTGAGGAAGGCCTGTGGCTACGCTGTGCTCTCATTATTCTCATTTGCTCGTAATTATTATAAAAAAAACAAGGCCATGATTTGCATGTGTCATTATGTTTGTTCAAATGGATTCATATCGCTGTGGTTGGCCACGATAAACCCATTCTGACTTACCTTTGAAACCTTTACATCAAAACAACTCATACCCGTGCTGGCTCTTAATTTTAGTTCCTATTTGTGTGGCCTAAGTACTAAAATAAACCGGTTTTATATTTTGTTTTGATTCAAGGATTCTTTTTGGATGTGCTGAACCTGTGCGGAATCATGGAGTGTACTTTTTTTACTTCAATAAGCTGGTTAAGGACTGGTTTAGAAAGTATTTTTTTTCCTGGTTTAACGTGACTTCCTGTATAAACCACGCCCACTTCCGGCTGACTTTCCAACTATAGAGACCGATATTTTTGTTTGCTGAACAAATGCGGATAGACAATGACCTTTGTACACCTCTAGTAAGTATGGTCTGTGATATTAAAGAGTCTCAATACAGAATGAGCTTTCTCTATAATCTGCGTACCAAAGACAAGCCACACATTGCTTAACAGACAGTAAACATTGGTATTTTTTTAATTAATTAATTAATTTAAATTGTTATGTTAAATTTCTCTTGTTTTAATCACATGCTTGGTAAACCAGGAACAGTCGTCTTGTTCTGTATCTATTGTGGAATAACATGAAGTGACTAAAAGGCAGTGGGGACAATGTAGCATTCCAAAATGTGGAGAGGACTTGTCCCCCCGTCCCCTCCCTGGATGGCAGCACCAAGGCTCCTTTGGTCGGAACATGCTTCGGATGGTTTGGTTTACAGACGTGTCGGACAGACGTCTCCATCTGACCTACTGGAGTGTGTATAAGGAGGTTCAGCATCTCATATTTGACCATCTGCAACACATAGCCTAGGGAGCTAGGAGATGGGTGATCCTCATTTCACATTTAAACTCATCCAATACAAGTACATTTGTGTACTTGTCTGGATTTTTAAGAAGACATAGGCCTATGAAAACATTACTCTAATGCAGCTTTCACACAATGGATATTTGGAAAAATGTACATTTGAGGTTTAATGTAAAAATATTGCTTACCCATTACTTAGATTTTACATTTTTATTTAAGATGGAGAAGGTTCTACTCCTGATGGCTGTGATCGCAACTTGTTGAGATTGTAAAATCCCAAATGATGGAAAGAATATGTCTACCATAGAGCACTATCTTACCATATATTAGTAAAAAGGAAATGGACAAATCGTGTCATAGAGTGGCTAAAACACACAGTCAAAAGTACGTTTTTGGACAACAAGTTCATACTAGTTATAATAATGGAGTCTCTTGGAGATCAGACGGCAGACCGCTATTAGTATGGCATTGGTTTATCGATGGTGTAGTGTTTGTTTATTGACCCTTAAGTACCGAATGTTGATTGGCCTCTTATGTAATGAGGTTCCTAAGTACTAAATACTATACCTCTGAAGTCAGCCTCCAAACCTCTGAAGTCAGCCTCCAAACCCCAGCTTGACTGTGTGCTCGATTCCTTGGTGACATGGCGGTCTTCAGAATAGTGTTAATGAGGTATCAGTTGAGTATCATAATTTTCTCAGTTTAGCGTTAGATGACACTCACTTTCAAGAACATATCTACACATATAACATTTTCTGTGATCCGACTATAAACTAAATTTGGTTATTATCAACAACATGTCAAGTGAATAGCAACTCTCCATCATCATCTTTCATGTATCAGTTTAATATTGTTTTACATTCTCAGTTGTGTCAGCTTTGAGGTACAACTTTGTGTCTTGTGAGATTGCTGTCAACTTAATTTCTACATATTTTCAGTAGTTTCAGCTGGCTTTGAGTTGTGTATCGATAAATATCCACTACACACTAAATAGAAAATATGTGGATATGTTCTCGATTACCTTATTGAGTCACTCACACAACGTTGACATGTCCAGTGAACATTGATCCTCAACAGGAAGGTAATGTTTGACTGAGGCTTTAGATATACAGGAAGTTGTCAAGACATAGGTGGCAAGATGTTCTAGTGGTCTACAGAACACAGAACGTTCTAGAGACTACAAAGGTTGTGCAAATCAAAACACGTACACCTTTCATCTCAGTGTCTAGATGTTGTGCGTGCGTCCAGAGAAGGCGCTCTAAGCGTACGCTGAGCTTCGTGTTCTGGTCCGCCGACTTCTCTCGTTCTCCGGGCTCCACGGCGTTGACCCCCAGCTAATTAACACCGCCGTGACAACCTGCACCTCGCTCCCCTCTCCTCACCATACCTTCACGTGTGCCTTCACACACGCCAGATGGCTCGCTGCCTCCACACGCTCCAACGACATACATCAAGGAAATTAAGACTCCGTCCAAAGCTTCTTCATCAAAGAGTCAGCCTGGACTGCTGATTGGTCCATCTGTTGCTAGGCTGTCGTGGATGTCTTCCCTTTTCTAAAGCCACAGAATATGTGAATGAGAGCGGGCCGGGCTAATGTGCAGATAAAGGTTAGGGCCGAGATTAGAGAGCACCTAAACACTGCAATCAAGTCACACTGCAGGGGAAGCACTAAACACATGTTGTGCAATTACCATCTCTGATTGGTTCAGAGAGTTCAAAGCCGTGTCACTCGCTGGAGTCTGTGTGGCTTGGCGTCGACAGCTGGCACCAATTTTAGCCAATCAGAAACAGCCGGGTGTGGTAGTTCTGGTATCAGGACTGGGTTTGTCCCAACTGATTGTGTTTTGTTGAATATTAAGATTAATATTCATTCATATTAACAATCATATACCATGGAGGAATATAGTTATGTATTTATATAATTATTATATCATATTGTTATATATACAGTTCTACTTATATATATATACAGTATATGACTGTAAATGTATTGTGTACACAATTACCCACACATTATTTCACTGTTTATCAAGCTGTTAGTTTAATATAAATAATGACGTACTTTTTGCTTGATTTAATAAGGGTAATTGCCTTACAAGCTAATTTTGCTCCAATTAGCTTGTGACCGCCCCGTCAACAAATATAGAACTAAATAACAAACATAACACATGATCTCTTAAAATTACTCTTATAATTGATAACCAAAGGGGATCCCCGGTTTACTTCAGCACACGGTGAAACCATATAAGTGAATAACAGAAAAGGGGAGTTTCAGTTGAACATCTGATAGCCGGCTTTTAAAGGTGCAGTATGTGGGATTGAGTGGCTGCAGCAGAACTGGTTATTAAAGGTGCAGTATGTTGGATTGAGTGGCACCATCAGAACTGACTGACAGGAATGGAACACAATTGTCCTAAGTATTCATTTGAATAAGAGTCCCAAGAAAACCTCCCCATCCACTCACGGTAGTCCTGCTGGTTGATGACTGCTGAAGACCGCCGTCACCATATTTAAGCTACTTTATGACTTTTACTCGTGATTTTGTTACGGATCACTTTAACTCATTTTCAACTAAGATATCGGTACTTTCACTCAAGTATGACTTTCCAGTACTTCACCACCACTTCAAACACCTCACCACCAACAACAAGAATATTTTTATACACCATTTACTTGGAAATCCCATGAGCTAACCAAAAGTTCCGGTCCTTGATTCTGATTGGCTTGAGGATGTTGTTAATATAAACACACACCTGTGACCGCATAACAATCCATTTTTAGTATCAATGCGCCGCCAATCTCAAAGTATGCCAGTCTGTGTTGCTTGGCAACCATTTTGCTGTCTTGTGGACAATAGTACTTGGCGGAAGAATGATGATATGTTTTCAAGAAATGATCACATTTTATGTTTCTGTATTTTTATTCTGTGAAATCTTACTCAGTCGTCTATTGTCACCATTAAAGGTTGTCTGTTGTAACCGGCCTCTTGTGGCTTATTGCCTGATTATAAACAGGTATAACTAGACTACATGTGTTTATATTAGTGTACGGCATCGTCATGTGATGTGGTGATCAGCTGACCACCCTCCTTCACCCCCTCGTGGTGAAGGAGGGTGACCATTCCCCTCCCCTCATCACTCTGATCATCTCCTCCGTCAGGGACGCCGCTTGTGTGTATCTTGTGTTTGTATGTTCATGTGTTTGTTTCTTGTGTGTGTTTCTTGTGTTTGTATATCTGGGTTATTGTGTATCTTAGTTTCCTGTGTTTGTGTGTATCCTGTGTTCTTGTGTACTTCCTGTACACCTGGGGAATCACCTGGGATTTGCCTCTGTCTCTCTCTCTCTCTCTGTCTCTCTTTCTCTCTCGCTTTCTGTCCCCCTCTCTCTCTCTCTCTCTCTCTCTCTCTCTCTCTCTCTCTCTCTCTCTCTCTCTCTCTCTCTCTCTCTCTCTCTCACACACACACACCTGAGGGCAGGTGATAAGAATTGTTTTGTCACATTAAGAATTGCAACAATATGCGTATCCTAATGGGCCCACAATAATAATCTGTATAAGTATGAGATCAGAACATGGCTCGCCATGG
>OMKX01107628.1:0-11813 GCA_900302425.1 Brosme brosme
CTCGGATGTTGTTGAGCTGGCAGTTCTCCCGGATCATCTTCACGCAGGTCTCGCTGATGTCCGAGATGGTCACTCTGACCGTGTGGCGGAGGTGCTTGGCCCACTGAAGGCCCATGATGCCTGGGACACGGGGGGGAGAGACACCTCATTATGGTGGGCAAGACGTAGACGGGGAGAAGGTCATGATCTCCAGGGTTTTTCCGGGCTCCTCAAAAAGCTATTTCCGTTCTCTTACTTCCTGTGAGCCAGTGAACAGTCCTCGGAGCGAGAAGAAGTGAACATGACAAGAACAACAACAGCAAAGACAGGCAGAATAGAGTTTTTTATGAAGAATTTGACAAAGCAATATCCAAAATATGTACAGAGACGGATATCCCTCTGCCGGAAGTCCCTCCCTCTCTCTCGTCTCTGGCCGTGTAACCGAAACCGGCTCGGCTCAGAAGTCCCGCCCTCTTTTTCTCGCACGTTTAAGCGTCCCATTCCAGGCATTCCCAGGTGAGGCGGGAACGCCCGCAACGAGGCGAGGCACTAACAGAAACAAGTTCAACGTGAATGTCCAACCTGTGGCCCCGAAAGCATCCAGGCACTCCACTGGATTCCTCTCCTCTGCAAGAACTGCGAGCGCACAGAACACCAGCTGCCTGCAAAACATGTCATATTCCTTATAAAGAAACAACGCAATGTATGGGATTTAGTGGCATCCAGCAGTGAGGTCGCACATTGCAACCAACTGAATCCCCCCCTTCAGGCCTCCCTTTCCAACGACGTAGGAGGAGCTACGCTGGTCTGTACTGGCCTGTTAGGTGGTCTGTACTGGCCTGTTAGGTGGTCTGTACTGGCCTGTTAGGTGGTCTGTACTGGCCTGTTAGGTGGTCTGTACTGGCCTGTTAGGTGGTCTGTACTGGCCTGTAAGGTGGTCTGTACTGGCCTGTTAGGTGGTCTGTACTGGCCTGTAAGGTGGTCTGTACTGGCCTGTAAGGTACCAGTAGGTACTTTAAAAATCATGTCATCGTCTACGGCAGCATCGAGTACCCAAGTGTCAAGGGATGAGGTTCCTTGATAGATTTATAAATAGTATTTAGTCATTTAGTCTGTAGAACTATAAGTCAAAGCTTACAAATAAGATAGAGATTAATATTGTTGTGTTAAAAACGCGTCCTCTAGTGATTCTGGGCTGCTGTAGAAACATGGGGGTGCAACAACATGGACCACGCCCATGAAGATATAATGCTTCTTCTAAGGTAACAAGCACACAACAATTCACAAGATTATACACTTATTAAAACATACTTATGAATATTATGAATATTATATTCCATTTCTGCCAAATCCGTTCTTTGACCAAAATGTGGATGCTACAATGTAGTAGCATTATTTAGCTGGGTGAGCAGAGAAACACAAGCACTGACCTGTTGCTCTTCATCTTACGGTTGAAGTAGGTGTCGGATTTCTGAGGGGTGGTGTGGTTCGGGAGGAGCTGGACGTTGGTTCCAAGCTCCTTCATGATTTCATAGGCCTGCCCAGAAGGAGCTGATCACAAAGTGCATGGATTAATATATAGACACATTTAAACGTGTCACTGTTATTGGTTGGAGCATTTTGGACTCTTTTTGTACACCTTGGATAATGTAGAGTACACATAATTCCTTTTGAGGTTCATAGGTCTACCCTCTCTTGTGAGATGGTGAGCAGGTAAGTGAAATCCATACGCAGGAGTGGAGGGTGGAATAGATGGTCAACTCTGGGAATTCACTACAATACGTACAGAACTAATTCTGGACTTCAGTAGAAGAATGGGAGGCGGTATCCAGTAAAGGAAATCAACGCAGGAGCCAAGAGCTGGACCGATGAACTACTCTTAAATCACTACAGTTGAAAAAGTGTAAACAAGTTCACTGAAAGGCGCAGAAACATTCTTTTCATGTATAAAAAAGGCGGCTTGTTTGCCGTACCCGGTTCATCGCACAGCATCTCCCAGTTCCCCGAGTAGCTGGCCTGCGTCTCCCCCTTGTTGACGTGGCGCTTGAGGTGGCTGATCATGTCCGTCTTGCGAGCGATGGTGCTGGAGCACACGACACAGTGGTAGTGAGCCACATGCCTCCCTCGTGTCTGGAAGGGACAACAACAACAACAACACAAACAATTGTTAACAAAACATATTTCTATGCGATCATCAGGCACTGTGAACCATAGCCTAAGCCCTGAAGATTACCCAACACACATTACACAGGGAGTCATGTTCTATCTGAATTGTTGTGTATATGTTGTACTTTATCTGACTCACCTGGTCTCCACCTGGGCCAGGCTTCAGGTTCCTGCAGGGCAAGTGGCAGATGCACATCCGCTGACCTGGTGAGGAACACAGGTCGAAGGTCAGTCATAAATAAACGTCCTGTTACATTGTAAACCGTAGTGACTTTTTTCTGATGTTCCTGAACTGCCGAATCTCCAAATGAAAGAAAATGCGTTTCCTGACTTTCATTTTTTCCAATTCATCAGGTACCTTTATTGATTAGGTTAGGTGTATGCTCTGGTGTACCTGAGGCTGAGCTGGTGAACGTGCTACACCTGTGGGTCCTAGCTCTACACCTGTGGGTCCTAGCTCTACACCTGTGGGTAATAGAGCTAAATACGTGTGTAAAAGAGGAACAGCGGTTACTAAACAGGCTGAACAGAAGCTTAAGTGTGAACCGTTGCACATCGCGCGACGCCTCGGCCAAAACACTGCTCCCTACTGGCGCTAGAAGAGAATCCGCACCCAATGGTGGAGCAGCTTGTGGACACGCAGTGACCACCAATGGTAACGCCCGAGCCACCAGCAGAACCAACCCTAGAAGGGGATGGGCTGGTGGTAGACTCAGGGACGCCCCACGAGAGGAGAGGAAAAGTACTGGTGTGAAACAGAGTTCAGACGGAGGGGGTCTAGAGCCCAAGGCCACCAGTCCAATTAGAAAACCAAAAGGCTTTTTTACACCATGTCACTTTAACACAAAGACACAATGTATTTACTCTTTGAAGGAATATCGAAACAAAAAACACATTGTAGTCCCTTTTAACTTATTATTCTTATACAAATCATGGGTTTCAGCAGATAAGTGTCTACCATTGTTCAAATGCATGTATTTAGTATAAAACTGTAACACTGTATGAGATGATAAGGAGGTGCGTCTGCTGGAGGGGGATCTTCAGCCTCGAGCACAAAGAAGGGCCTTTTGATTTAGAACAATGGAAATCCAGGGGTGGCAATATATTGGCCAGACACCCACATGGATCTCCCTATAAAAGGATGGTTATCGAAGGGAGTCAAATAAAGGAGTGTTAGAAAATGTGAATTGATGGAGAGTGATTTTTCTTACAGACATTTTTCCTTGAACAAAAAGGAAGGAGAAATGGCCGAGTTACCAGCTCCTGCAGGAGAAGATGCCCACTCCTTCCTTCTGCTTTTTTCTTTTTGGATTGACCCTCTGTTAGGTCTTCTCTTTTGGGATTTTATACCGTTATTCAACTAAATACATCCAGTCTCCAAAGAGCTTGGACTAAAGACAGTTCTGGTTTCTCCTGTGCTTAACCACCCTCGCTAACGTAGACAAACCCGGCAACAAAATAACACCTTAGACTATGGTGTTATTTATACTTTACCTATGGTAAAGACCTCATCTTTACCATATGGATGAAACTTAATACTGCATTGTACACAAAATAGTAATACTACGAAGGAGTTCAATCAAGAACATCACCTAGTAGGGTTGAATGAGATGTGTAAATGAGATATCGGATAGAGCTCTTTTGAGTCGAGCCTCTTGGCTGAGAGCTTGTTAATCAGTAATCAAACGTAGGAGGAAAGATAGTGTTTTATATCAAACTCTTGGATCACATAACAGTTCACACGATTGCTTTGACCTCTCAGTGGGACCAAATAGTCCAGAGTCTGTAATTACACCTTTTAAGGGACATTTAAGTCACCCACTAGGCCACTATGTAAATATGTGTATAATAATAATTGAAAAGAGCATGGGAACGTAATGTTGAAAGTTATATATAAAAAATCTCATTGTTGCATTGTTGCAGGAGATTTCCCTTTTGCCATTACAATCTCAACTCTCCTACTAAGCTACACTTTCCGTAATCCAAACAACAAACTCTCCGCTCTCCAGCACTCACTCCCGTTGCCACTGTTCTCTTCCTGCAACAACTCAACTCTCGCGAGACTTCCCCTTGAGCGAGACTTAGTTGGACACAATAACATACAGACCGTGATCAATCGAAAGGTAGAGAAACAAGTTTTAATTCTCTGTAGGGATCCTTTCCATAATGATAGAGTATAAAGTGAGTGAAAGAACAAGCACCTTCAGGTGACCTACATTGACGGATTGCTATTGGCACAAAGGATTACATTGCAGCCCGTAGAAGTAGTAGTAGTAGTAGTAGTAGTAGTAGCAGCAGTAGCAGCAGCAGCAGTAGTAGTAGTAGTAGTAGTAGTAGTAGTAGTAGTAGTAGTAGTAGTAATAGTAGTAGTAGTAGCAGCAGCAGCAGCAGCAGCAGTAGTAGTAGTAGTAGTAGTAGTAGTAGTCATGATTATCTCGTGATACTAAGATTGAGTTTTGAGTTACTAAGTTTAGTGAACAATTCACAGTTTGCGCTGAGCGTACCAGCCTCGGTGATGAAATGTAAACAGACTTGGCACATGTATGGCTATACCATAAACCGACAGCCTGGATGGCCGAAGGGAGTAGGGGCCTCCTTATCAGCAGCTGGGCCCCAAGAATGTTTTCCCTTCTATACACTGGGGTGTGGCCCCTGTTCAGGGTCACTTCAGCGCTTCAACCTCTGTATGCTTGTTGTGTTGAGTGGCCTCTCTGCAGAGACTATTTTTCTTCTATACTATTTTTGACCCTTATTTGACAGCAAACTCTCTAAGTTTATTTTTTAAATACATTGTCAATTCAAAGAATTTCCACCACAGTAGCAGTAGTTGTGGTGGATTTGAGGAAGATGCTGAAAGGTTCTAGAAGTGAGTCTAGATCACCTACCCTCAAACTCCACGTAGACCTTCCAGTGGAGGTTCTGGAGGTGGCGCCGCAGCTTGCGGCTGTAGCAGGCCTTGAACTTCTCTTCAGGACACAGAGGACACGACTTCCTCCCGGCTGTAGGGGGCAGATAGAAACAAGCATGAACAAACAGAGGTACCATGCATGTGGGCAATCTAAGGTTTTGGGAGTTTGTCTTGAGTTTGGTTCTCCCAAAACGAAACAACCTACCACCGTTCAGGTCCACAAGCTGCTCAAGGCCTTCTAGTTGGGTCTGGATGGAAATGTGTCTCTCTGCAAGGAAGAAAACACATGCATTTAAATACTGTCCTTAGGGTTTCTGTTCTAAACCAACCGATACATGATGATAATTATGATGTCATGTTTTAAGCAGGTTGTTACACATGGAGCAGTACAGTTGTAAAGTAAGATCCAGCAACCACAAGCTCTCTGAAGAAGTTATTCTTAGATGTTTTAACACTTAGATGGTGACTTGCGATCGATGCAGAGGCAGCTCAAAGTGCCTGTCAGAGTTGTCGCATGTCTCTGCTGATCCTCTCTGTAATAACAGAGTTGAGGAAGTATCTCCCCGAAGCACGATCACACACACATACAAACTGCATTCACTTTTGTTATCCAAATCCTCGCACAGCAATAAAAGAACCGAACTGCTGAGCAATGAGAACAACACTGAGAGAGATGCATGGGTCTCAGTAGAACTGTCTGAAGAAACAGCACTGCAGGAGGAAAGAAAGTGATATTGTTCAATCCCTAAACCAAATGGAAAAACCGCAGTGACATTGGTGGAGAAAGCACTAAGTATTAGGTACCAGCTGGGTTAGCGATTTATGTTGTGAAATGGTGAAGCTCAACATAATCATGAGCAAATAGGTGAATAAAGTATGTGTTATATGCTGCAATTATAATGATGCACAAATGTCCCACCACATTCACACGGATAACAAGCCTCATTTGTGCAAACGTCTCAACAGGAAGTCATGGGGAAATGAGTGACTTGAGGACAGAGGCAAAGTTCAAACAGAACCCCAAGAGCTCTCTGTCTTTGGCGAAGAAACACCTGCCACCCTATCCTGAAACAACGAGACCTGTGTTCTCTCCCCTGAGCAGCAAGATGGAATAGAAAGGCATTTAGTAACTGGATGCAATATTATAACTTAAAAAAAAACTGCAAGGCAATCAACTTAACTGCTGACTTAATGGGCCTGTGCTATACATAGAGATTTTAATAGTCACCCCACAATAATACATTTTAGCCATCCACATACAAAGGCTCAACGGTTAAGCTGTGGTATGTAAACTACTAGAGTTGAAAAAAACATATTATATTTTGGCTGGTAATGTATCCAGCAAAACCTAACTTTAGCCTGAGTCATCAGTACTTATTTGTGGATGGTGGAATAAGAATGATAGCAATAGGGCAAATGAAGCAGATAGAAGCAGCAGGCTTGGTAAATGGGCTGGCTAAATGGCTTTGAGGAAATACCTAGAAGACGCCAGACCAATTCCTCAGAGTCACGGGATGACTGACAAAGTTAGGCGGAAACATGAGACATGATTGTATCAATGACTTTAAGTCAGCATTGCATTTGATTGCCGGCAGTATAGTGAACATTTACCTTTTGTAGTAGATGGCTTGGCATCGCTGTCTGTATGAGCTTCCTTCTTCATCCCTTGTAGATCGCGGTCGTCTGATCCAGGTGCATCGGTATCGTTGATCTTCACGACACCTAACATTATGAAAAGAAGGTTAGTACATAATGGTGTAGAAGAACCTCGGGTTATTTCATTTGTTCCAACCGTTTTAGACTTGCTGTGCTTTGACCATAGGTTTTAACGCTGACGAGAGTTGTATTTTAGAGTTTAACAACACACAAAGGATATTACACGCTAATATTGGGTTTTAATAATAATCGTTTTAGACTCATTGAAGATGTGGGGGATTGAGTGGCGAACAGTCCGGGGCGGACTGTGCGCCTCCGCGGCCCTGCGGCGGAGCTCCGTGAGGAGGCCGTGTTGTGGGTTACAGACATGAACATGCAGACCTAGTTTCTTTATGTTTTCATTATAAACGGTCAACAGAGAGTGAGATAGTGATTAAAGGTAATTCGTGGTTGCGACGCGAGTCTAATCGCTCATTTCCTCATTTCAGTGTTATTTATACTACTAGGCCCCATAGCGGAGCTCCGCGGTGAGGCCCACCCCTTCTCCAGCAGTTATAAACTCGTATCCACAGCAACGTAACGACCTCGTTTGAATGATGCAGGTAGAAATAAATAAGCGATTATCTCTTGTTGCGTAGTTTACGTCTAAAATACAAATGGATGCCGTTTTCCTACCTTTTATATCGACGTCCTCCTGGTGAAGCTGGATCGCGTCGCTGTCGTGTAGCTCCGCCATTACGGACTACAACTGTAGCGCAAAGTGCAGGCAATATTGTTCCATGGTGGTTGTGTACGTAAAATACGCAAATTGAAAGCGTATAGGATTATATCCACGCAGACCTGTTAATTAGATCACACTTATTTTATTAAGCAACATATGGTGCATATACATACATATGATTGTGCAATTGCATAGTATTTGATACGTTGCGGTGCGCAGTAATAATAAAATACACGTTGCAGTATGTCTTTTTGCGTCTTTATCGTTGCAAATTTTACCCAACACATTTTATAAAAAAAAATACAGAAATGTAAGTGCTTTAATAATAAAATCGTTATAATCAGCACAACTTGAGACTTTACCAAACGTTCCTTTAACTATTAGTGAAACCTAAAACTACATTTCCCAGCCGAGCGATACGTTGGAGCTGTTTCCGGTCCACGTGACGTCACCGGATGTTTTGCTGAGTAGCCCTAATGCTGCGTTCTGGGCAACCCGTAACCCGTGTTTTCACAACCTCCTACCCGTGAAAGCGCCCTGGAACGGCAGTCAAACCCGTCACCCGTGAACTCGTACCAGATCGATGTACTCCTAGTTACAGTTGTTGACATCACACACACATTAACAACATGGCGGCCCCTATTGATGCTCTACAGACGCCGGTGACTAGAACAATACACATACGATTGTGGACTACTACAGGTTATGTTTATTAAATGAAGCCCAACATATGTCGCCGACAAGAAATCTCTAGTATCAGCTAGCGCTAGCTTACGTTAACTTGAGGTAGCCTAGGTAGGTTAGGTAGCCTAGTTAGGTAGGTTAGGTAGCCGTGACTTGCCTGGAACGCTACCAAGTCGTGAGTCGTGACTTGAAGTCGTAACTTACGGGCTAAAAACTGTGCCTGGAACGCAGCATACCACGTGCTGCTACCCGGACGCGAGCTGAGCCTTGATATATCTTTGTGGTCATAAGTCCAAAACACCGTCTTCGAGACCTTGGTTCAGTTTGAAGTTTGCGTTGTCGTCTAATATGCAAGTTAATAAACTTCTGATTACTTCTACCCAAAGTGCTTGTATGAACATGATTGGCATCGACTTGAATACAACTACCATTGAAAACAGAATATTGTAATCATCTGCTTTATACATACCGTAGTTCCCTTCCATTTTAGTGATAAACTCTACTTTGAAAACTTGTTTAAACAAAGGAAATATCAAGATATTTGTCTATTGGATTTCTGTTTTCCTTTAGTAACGTGGGCAATGTCCAGAAATAAGCACAGAAACGGGAAGAGCAGAAAGTCTACCTCCTCAAGTGTTGAGGACGAGAAGGTATGAAATAGAAGATCTCTTCTCTATAGGTTATTACACTGGACTCAGTCTAAGGCTCAGGCTGGGGTTTAAAATATATAAAATATTATCTATCGTTACTTCCAAAGGTTGCAGGAGGCCATTTTCTCACCAAAGAGAATTCAAAGAGGAAAGAGTCTAGCAAGGTCCATGATGGGTATGTCATAGATTACAAAGGTTGTTTTTGCCATTTGTTGGATTTCTAATATTTTGTGCTACTTCTACTCCCTCTTTGGGATTAATTCAGTTGATCTTTCTTCGTTTACCTGTAGACAGCAGAAGGATTATCCTCCTCCATCCAATAAAGATGATCCCAAAAGCCACCGTCAGTTCAAAAAGGCTGTGTACAGACTGTCCAAAAAACCAATTCCAGAGCAGAGACCGGTGGAAATTGAAGTTGGATGCCAAAGAACAAAAGAGGTTGATATTCTCTCCAGGGAAAATACTTCCTCAACACAGACTGAAAGTGATCCCTCACGGAACACTACATCCATCCCGGTGGATCGAACTGTGGACTCTGGACAGCCCATCCCACGGAGTGGCGACAGTAAAGACACTCACCATCAAACAACACAGACGACAGCAAAACACGGACCACATATAACGTCATCCCAGAAGGGCTCCAGCCAGTCCATAACTCCTGCTGAATATCAGCACAAGCCTCCATCAGTAAATACGTCTCTAATCCCAGAGAAAGCTTGCAAGAGAAAAGCAGACACTGATAGTGGGAGGACAACAGAACAGACCGCCTCCTCCTCGGTGAAGGAGTCAACGGCGAGAGGGGGACGGACGCCCCTCGACGAGCCGCACGAGGACGAGAGAGGAGAACCTCCGGGAGTCAAGTCCTCCGTCAGGGCTCCGCCTGATTGGACCACAAAGCCATCTTCCACCTCCAAAACACACCCTACCTCAGATCAAAAGCCAAAGCGGCCAATATTGACCCCGGGTAAGGGACGTGTGACCCCGGGTCAGGGACGTGTGACCCCGAGGTCCCCCTGTGTTCAGGGAGCAGGGGGCTGTCTCACCCCACAGTGTCCAGCTGTAAAGTTTAAGATACCAAAGAAGACTCGACCCACTGTGTATTTGAAAGATGAAGGTGATAATAATAACAGAGGTCATAATGAGGAGGGTCGCGTATCGACACAAACCACGAGCAGCAGCAGGTGTTCGGAGCCTGCTCATTTGAAAGGCTCTAACGGGTTGAACCCTAAAGACACTGGACCGGTCCAGGTTGTCCACAGCACTGCGGTAGATCCGTTCCTTTCACCTCAGAGGCGAGAAGATGGAAGTTCAACAGTGCCCCACCAACCGATCTGGTGCATCAAGGTGCCACCGCCACACGAACAGGTAGGCTCCTTTGTGTTTCTTATTTAATTGTCTACATAGGTTTTGGTGGTGTTGGTCTTTTGCATGTTCTTCCTCATTGCTCTAGAGTTGATGGTGTTATGATTTGTGGATCATCTATGGGGAGGGGTAGGGTTTTTGATGCCCATCAACACACACTTAACTTTCCATGTCTTACAGAATACACCTGACGAAGGAGCAAGCATCACCGACGACAATGATCACGAGGTAGTACAGATTTATGACTTTATTTATTATTAACTATTCAATTAAAACAATCAGAAGTTTTAATGATTCCATTAAATTGAAGCTACTACACTAAAAGAGAGATCACATAATATCACAAACATTCCAAGCCGTCAACATGGGTCTTTTCCCCGTTATATTAACAACAATAACAAATGGCTGCTTGGTTATTGTAGATTTGTATTCGTACAATTGTTCAATGGACAAGATATTCCAAGAGGGCGGGCTTGAAGTTATTTTGTAGAACTACGGATCACATGATTGGAACCCTCGTATAACTACGACGTTATGATGTCATAGCAATAGGACTGCTGCTATGACATCATAATGGGTCTCAGTTGAAACCCATTCAGTTGGTCTGAGTTTCTTAGTTTTTCGTCTCTATAGGAGTATAGTAGAGCATTCAATATTAAGGTATCATAACAGCATAATATATATCTATATAGTAGGTTAGGCGAGTAGTTGTGTACTTCCTGAAAGATTTCGATATGAAAGTAGGTTTCCCGTTGGTTCGTTTTAGGAATAGAATTACTTTGTTTTATTCAGAAGATCTTTTCCTACATGGTGGAGATGCTGCTGTCATCACCGAGGTGTTTGTTGTTGTGCAGATGCAGGTGGTGGAGGCCGTGCATCAGGCCCGCACTGAGAGGAGGCTGGAGGTGAACGTGGTGCAGAGCTATGGAGAACTCACCAGGATGGACACCGACGAGCAGGACCAGCTGGACAATGACCCGTTTAGTGAGTCCAGAACCTAAAGCAAATGGCCAACATTTGGATGTAGCTTTATTTGTTTTGTTTGCTTATTTATATATATGTTTGTGACATTTGTATCCACTATACTGAAAAGAACGTAGTGGAAGTGTATTCAGTTTTCTTTGTGTGTTAGTTACATTTGTAGAATAACTTTCATTTACACATGAAAAGTCAAATTGGTTATCATGTCATCATAAAAAAAAAGATGTCTGACAGGATGGACATGTGGACGTGAAATACAAGCTGTCTGTTTGTGTCTTGCCAGAAAATGATTTAATTGTGGTTATGGACACAAACATCCTTCTCAGTCACCTGGAATATGTCAAGAAGATCAGATCCCATGGCCTTGGAGGTACACTGCTGAATTTTTAAATCAATTAAATTAAGTGTCACAATTCCTATTTCAACATTATCTAATATTGGCATGTCACTGGATGGCACGTCACTGGATGGCATGGCACTGGATGGCATGTCACTGGATGGCATGTCACTGGATGGCATGTCACTGGATGGCATGGCAATGGATTGCATGTCACTGGATGGCATGTCAATGGTCAAACTTTCCTTTTTGTTAGTTTGTTTTTGTGAAAATGAAAACCCATCTCCTCTGCATCTCTATTCCCCATCCCTCTCCACCCCACCCCCCCCCTCTCCCCTCCTCTCCTCTTCTCCCCCCCTCCCCCCCCGG
>OMKX01107630.1:0-11415 GCA_900302425.1 Brosme brosme
GCTGAGGACATAAGGTCACCCAGACATGAGGCTGAGGCATCGCATGCGTATGTGAGTGTGTGAGTGTGTGGGTGTGCGTGTGTCTGTGTGTGCGTTTGTGTGTGCGTGTGTATGTGAGACTGCGTGTGTGCATTTGTGTGTGCATGTGTGTGTGTTGACACTGTGTGTGTGTGTGTGTGTGTGTGTGTGTGTGTGTGTGTGTGTTTGTCTGTGCGTGTGTATGTGTGTGTGTGCGTGTGTGCATGAATGTGTGTGCGTGCATGTGCGTGCGTGTGTGTGTGTTCCCAGGTGCGGTGGAGCTGGAGAACCTGCCTCTGAGGAAGGACGCCCTCAGAGAGTTTGATCTGCCCTGTGAGGTCAAAGCAGGTGAGGGGACACAGACCACCCAGTTTCAAAGACCTGTTTCCCCTCCAGCATATCCCTCTTGTTCCCTGTTATGATGTCTACCTCTGTAATATATATGCCTTCCGATCTCACCAAGGCTGCGTGAGAGGTTAATGTGGAAGGGTGTCAAAGCATGTTTTTCCTGTTTCGTTTCAAACAGCGGCTTGTACACCTTTTCCTATTCATTGCTTAAAGTCTCCAAATATCATGCTGCCTGTTACAGTTCTTGTTTCTTAGATTATTACTAATAGCCTCTAGCATGTAGATACATTAGCCTTTTCAGTCAGCTTTAATTGAGACGCACTTATCAATTAAGAATGTCAGAAAGGGAAACCCGAAGTATATCGTTTTTAATGCAGATACATCAATGAACGCATGTTATTCCGATTCTGATGCGTTCATTAACTTACAACCCTTTAAGCCTGATAAAAAAAATATATATCCGGCAGTGTTGGCTTATACTTTAACTGCAACACTGGTCAATGTTTTATTGAAAAAGCTTAAGTAATTCCTTAATCATAGTAAGAAATTCATTACCTAAACTCGATTTTCTTGTCGGAGTACAAATGCGCGTCTTATCTTATCAAACAGGAAAAACATGCTTTATGCACAATCTGGCCCAGCAGTCTTTAAAATCACTTTGGAATGCATGTATTTAACTATATCTGCAGTGTCTTTGTTACTGTTGCTTTGTTTTATATTTGTTGTTATTAATTGGTTCTGTTTATTAGTTTGTATGGTTATGATTCAGTGTGATTCTGGTAGGGTGATTCATGAATGTATTGTTGAGGTGGGATTTCAGGTTTAAGTGTTATAAGCATGATCCAGGGTTGATAGGGATATCAAAGTATATTTTAGATGGCTGTGATGAATGATGCAAAATCAATTAAATGTAATTTTCTTATTGTCCTTTACTGTGTTTGTTGATGTTTTGGTGTGTTCCACACATTCTGTTCTAGCTCTACCTCTATGCTCTAGATGGTTTTGTTTTTTTGTTTCGTTGACTCATTAGAATTTGCATAGTTTTTCCATTGTTATTATGTTCCACATGTTCATGCCTAGCTAGGATGAATGAAGTGCTTATTTTGTCTTCAAACAAAATGTCTGCGTCCGTCAGGCTTCATCGGGAAGATCACCCTGCAGATCCCCTTCTACCGGCTCCACAGCGACCCCTGGGTCATCTCTATCTCCCAGCTCAACCTCGTCATCGGCCCCGCCCGCCCACAGGAGTTTGACGAGCAGCGGGAGCGCGAAGAGGAGAAGGAGCGCAAGAAGCTCCTCCTCAAAGCGCTGGAGGACAGGTGGAGGGTAAGGAGACATCATGTTTCAGAACATAAAGTATGAACATTTGAAACAGAATAGAATAAGATAACATGTAATTTAGTAATCGTATACGGGAAATTAGTGTGAGGAATTTAGGTCTGAAGGTCGATTCCCAATTCAAGGTCCAAAGTGGCTACATTTCACAAACGTATTGTTATGGGTTCATCTCAACAACATGGAGGTGGTTCTCGACAGAGTGCTGATGTTTTGTTCTGCTTCTTCAGAGTGAGTGTGAACAGAGAGGGGAGTCGTACTGGCACTCAGTCACTGCGTCTGTGGTCACCAAGATAGTGGAGAACATTGAGGTAAACCATCACAGAGGAACATGCAGCTTTTACATATTCATTCATAATCAACGGTTTCTTCTGAATTAATTTTACATTCCGTGTTGTTGCAGTTAAATATCCAAGGGGTGCACTTGAGATTCGAGGACGACTTCTCCGTTCCAGGGAAGCCATTTTCCTTCGGCTTTTGCATCAACAATGTGTCTGCACAAAACTCTACCAAAGAACCCGTACGTTTTGCTTAAATAAACCAAATCAATTTCCCCTGAAAGTTAGTTGCTGGAGCTTCCTTCCTCCCTCCCAAAATGATCTTGTAATTCTAAAAGCCTGATCTCTCAATGCCCCTTCCCCTACAGGTCCAGAAGCTTGTGCGTCAGAAGCAGCTGGAGATCCAGGACTTCAGTGTCTACTGGGACACCGAGTGTGAAATGCTGGGAAGCCTCCCGGCTAACCAGATTCAGGTCAGAGTGCAATCACAGCAACCACTCATACACACACAAACATACTCCACACAGTCAACACAGTTTGAGGGTCACGGCGTTGGTTTTCTCTCCCATATTATAATAGGGCAAGCTCTGGTGCAATTCTAGTCATTCAAAGCTCCACCGAAAATCTGGCAAAAAATGTCTGAACTGAGGAATATCGGTTGAAACCGTTTCAGACTTGAACGCTTGAGCTACGTATTTACGCTGAGCCTCTGGTCTGAGCAGGATGCCATGACGGAATGCATGCAGAGCCGGAAGCACCAGTACATCTTTGAGCCTGTGTGCGCGTCTGTCCTGCTGCGGAGGAACGCCACCAAGGAGCCCCTGCGGTCCCGCCACGCGGCCCGCATCGAGGGCCAGGTCCAGCTGGAGCCCATGGCCCTGCGGCTGTCGCAGGTCTGCACACACCTCCGCAATTCCTCTCATTCTTTCATCATGTCTTCTTTGATTCTCATTGATGGACTTCACCGTGGCAGCCCGCCGCTGGTGGGTGTGTCAACCCCGTGCCATTGGTTTACGAAGGAAGCCTGAAGCTTTACTGTCGCAGGTCCCTTAAGATCATCTACATATGGTCACTGTGGGCTTTGCGTATGGTTTCGTACCCTCTGCTGCTCCGAATGTTTTGTTGCGTATGAGAGATGGACGCTGATCATGATGAGTTAGTATCTGTGTCCAGACTGCCCAGATCTCTTAGCCGGTTATGTGTTACCAAATGTATTTCAAACTAGAAGCAACCCGTACCACTGTTGGACTAGATCCTCTTGTCTCTGTAGATCCAGTACCAGCAGATTATGGCTTTCCTCAAAGAGTTGGACCGCAGGGAGAGGGAAATGCTCTTCAGGAAGTGGAGGCCCAAAGTCCCCATCACTGGAAGGTACACGTCCACTTTCCTTCCATTCACTCTAAGACCCAGATTAAGTATATTAGGCTCTGAAAGACAACATGTTGCATTTAATCATAGTTTACTGAGGGAATTTGCTGGTTTCCACCAACCTTTAAAATGTGGTTACAAATAATTTATCCTTTTTTTTTGCATTATCGTGCAGTACTATCTGCCAGAACCACATCCACCATCAGACTCTTTATGCAGTAATCATGAATGACATGAATAATCAATGCATCCTTCCTCCTCCTTCGGGGTGCTCTGTGTGTAGCTGTCGCCAGTGGTGGATGTTTGCCATCCAGGCCAACCTGAATGAGATCCGCCAGCAGAGACACAGGAGGAGCTGGGAGTTCGCCCTGCATAGAGCCAGGGACGCCCGGCTCTACACAGACCTCTACTTCCAGAGAGTCAAGGGAGCGCTTCTCAGCTTACACGAAGAGGTGCTAAACACTCTAATGGCACACGATTGGCTCTTTTTTTAACTTGATTAAATAGGAAGTTCTTTGGCTGAAATTGGAATGCTCTCTATTGACAAATGTGCCTGTTAGGACTTTATTTTATCACCATTGTGAGCGACAAGCATGGACATGTGCAGTATCACCATGCAACATGGTCCCACAACACTTTAAATTTAAAACATATTCATAGCACAAAACATACAGTAAGCAAAAATAAAATAGATAAAATAGAACAACTACATTTATAACATCAATGTTAAAGGATTTTTGAATAAATTGATACAACAACCACATTAAAACGTTAAAGTATGTTTTGAGTAAAACATTTTTAAAAGTTTAAAACAACAATGTTATAGGGATGTTTGAAAAGGTGATTGACCCGACTGAGGGTCTGGGTTCTAGGGTAGACTAATGAAGTGAATAAGGGTAGGTTTTCAGTCTTGATTTAAAGATTTCAACTGACTGGCTTCTTTAACATGTAATGGAAGGCCATTGCAGAGATAAGGTGGTGGTAGGCAAATGCCCTGAAGCCAACCGTTTCTCTGTTGACTGAAGGAATGACCAGGGGACCAGCATCGAGAGAACAGGGAGTGCCACAGTGTATGGTGTCATGAGCTCAGATAGCTTAGAAGGCCTTATATGTTCAAAGAAGAACCTTAAAATCATCTCCGACATGCACGGGTAGCCAGTTAAGAGAGGCCAGGATGGCTGTTGCATGATTGAATTTGTAGTTTTCGTCAAGATTCTTGCTGCAGCATTCTGAACAAGCTGGAGACTTCTAGCAGCATAACTAAGAAGAACGGAGAGAGGGGCATTGCAATAATCAAGCCTGTAAAATACAAATGCAGGAATTACAGTTTCAGCATCACGCAATGATTGAGTAGGTTGCATTTGAGCAATATTACTAGGATAAGAAAATGCTGTCTTGGTAATAGCCTTCTTATGACACTTGAATGTCAGACGAGAAATCAAAAAATCACTCCCAAGGTTTTTGATTGTCGAGCTTTCAGGCAGTAAATTGGTCAGCCCTGACAAGTAATTTCGACATAAAAAGACCATTTGAAATTGGTCTATAATTCTTCAGGATTTGCCCATCAATGGTAGGTTTATTAAGCAGCGGTTTGATAACGGCAGTTTTGAAAGCTGAGGGCACAGAGCCCGCAGAATGGGACTTATAATATGAAGAATAGGACAAATTAAAACAGGAAAGAGTTCATTAAAAAGATTAGACGGTATACGGTCTAATATGCAGGTTGTAGGTTTGGAAGCAGACACCAGGCTGGTGAGGGCTCAGGGTGAAATGATTTCAAACTGTGAAAGAGTGCAGCTGGTCCGAGAAGTGGATCTGAATAGTCCACCACTTGATCTGAATGATGAGGATTTGACATGCCTCAAAGTGCAGAGGCTAATTGTAAACACGGCTAATTAAAAGTCTGCTTTCTTCCATGAAAGTTGGAAAACCGAGACTGCATCACCATCTTCCTTTCCTCTGACACTATAATTACTTTGAAAAGATGAACCCGAGGCCTCATCTTAATTCTTATCTATGATTAAAAAGAAGATTGTATGACTTTTACATCTCTCCCTTCATGATGCCAATTGTGCCACGCCCCTATGTCAAAATAATGTCCTAGGGTGACGACATTGGTAGAAATTTGTTTCAACAGAGCCTCTACTCAGCCCATGTCCCTGCATCTGTCCCTGGTGTGGTCTAACATGTCCTGCTCCCCCAGACTGAGCTGGAGCGGATGGAGGACGAGCAGACCCTGGAGGAGCTGCAGAGCCTCCGAGAGGTCGTCCACGACCGCTTCCGCAAGCAGGACGAGATCGCAGAGGCAAGCGTGGATTAGGATCATTATCGTTGGAATCATCATTAGCATTGTAGGCGGTAGCAGGAAAATCAGTAGCACCATCATTAGCATTAGCATTGTCATTCATTTGAATTAACTGTAAATCTTAGTGACTAAATAGTATATTTTCCTGACAAATAATAACAAATAAAGAGCTATGCATTTTAAACAGCTATGCTGTTTAAAATACGGATTAGCATTTTATGTGCTGTATATAAAGTAGTGCCTTTTTTCACCTTTTACAATGATCACCATTTTATCTGCATATTATCTCAATGGGTTTGCATTTTCTTTTATCCTTACACATAAAGGTGTTGCCTTTCAGGGCTTTTATTTTGTAGCACACTAACTCCTGTCTGTCTCCCCCATCAGAGTGTTCGTGAGCCCATCAGCGAAGTGCAGCCCGACTGTCCCCCCAGCTCAATCCCCAAGAGCGGGAGCTCTGGGATGATCCAGTACCTGCAGTCCTGGTTCCCTGGCTGGGGAGGCTGGTACGGAGAGACCCGGGCCCTGGAGGGGGGCGCCGAGGAGCTCCTCCCGGGCCCAGAGACCTGGGACATACTGGGTGAGAGGCCCCACTTCAATGTCTGTACCGCAGCAAGCCTGTCTGCCTTCCCTTTGCTTGTGATATTGGCATCGCTGTTCACTGAGTGAACTGTTGCTGTTCACTGTTACTCACAGACTACCTACCTCTCTCCCTGTCTCTCTTTCTGTCTCTATGTCTCTCCCCCTCTATTCCTCTCTCTCTCCCTCCCTTCCTCTCTCTTTTTCCCTTTCTCTGTCTGTCTGTCTGTCCGTCTGTCTGTCTCTGTATCTCTGTCCCTCCCGCTCCCCGCCTGTAGCAGCAGACACAGAGGATCTGTTTGACCCCCTGGAGCACTCCCAATCCCTGAACACCTTCACCCGCAGGGACCACCTGTTCGCCCGGCTGGAGTTCCTGCTGGAGAAGGGAGGGGTCACCCTATTCCAGCAGGACCCCCGCGGGGACCCGGCCAACGAGAGCGGGGTCATCCAGCTGGAGTTCTCTGGTACCGGCCACGGTTTATATATTGTTGCTATGCTATGCTATGCTATGCCATGTCATCCAGCTGGTTCATAACCGTTTTTATAGTGTTATGCTATGTTATGCTATGTTATGTCATTTAGCTTGACTTATCTGATACTGAACAACATCTATGATATAAAACAACATCATTTGACAATAACATAAATGTCTTACATGGTCTTTTGTAGCTTATTCTGTATCATTATTATATGATGGATCCCAACTCTTAATCCACTTTCTGAATTCAGTTCCTGTAAACACCCAGTCACAGCTTTAGCAACATATCCTGTCCCATGCTTATATATGTGACGTGTCAAACGAGTGTGTATGCTGCAGGTGTGAAGGTCATGGTGGAGTCTCTGCCCCGCTCCGAGTCCTCCCTGCTGTCCGTGAAGCTGGGCGGCCTGTTCCTCAGAGACCTGACCACCCAGGGAACCATCTTCCCCGTCCTCGTCTCCCCCAAAACCGTGCGTTGCTTCCCGTTTCATCACAAGCACATCGTATCTTCACTCTTTCCGTTACTCCCTGCTGTTACTTTCTGTTGTTAACATATACTTATGTTGACACGAATATTTGTTGTCCCGATGTCTTTCTGTAGGACAGCGTTGCCGTGGTTAGTAGCCAACCTTTTGGGCAGGGCAGCAACATCTCAGGTTAGTCATATTGTTCCCTGGAATTCACTATTAAATATCCCATATGCGGTAGGTATAGAAATGTAGGTCTTACCCCTGTTAGTTTTAACACTGAAAATACATAAAAGTAAATAAGCTCTAGGCTGTACACGTACGGTTCTAATGCTTTGTTTCTGACTAATTATATCGTCATAGCCTGTGATTTACTGCAACCAAAAACCCTTTCAAATCAAAAATTAACTTGCCAGATTGCCTGAGCTCACGATCCCCCTAGTGAGCATAATCTAAACGAAAGTATCTAGACAGACCTCAGACCCGAAAGCACCCTCCCAGCCTGTTCCCCTAGTGTAACCACAAATATCCTGCCGCTGTTTGACAGGGAGCACCATGGAGACCACAGCGCCCCCTGTCTTTGAGATGACGTACGAGCGCAACCCCGTCAGGTGTAAGTTCGAGAGGAGGCTGGAGGTGAACACCAGTCCGCTGAACATCATCTACAACCCGCAGGCCATCAAGAAGGTCACAGAGTTCTTCTACAAGGGAAGGGTCCACACGTCAGGTTGGTTCCCTCAGATTACCTCAAATTATCTCAGGAGATCTCCGATAATACCGCAGTGTTGTTGAATACTTGATCCCTGATCTGTTCCAAGGGTTGGCATTATTTTTCAATAAGGGGACACCTCTGCTTTTTAACTGTGCCTAATCAATGTGCTACAAATTGAACATTAATAACATGGGTAAAATAAAACTATCGCATATATTCCTTGACAACGTAAAAACAATATGCCCGAATCGCCTTAGAATAACATTTTAAGGCTATCCGTCGAAACACAGTCAAACATTTTTTTATACAATTCTACAGGAATAAATACTTGCTTTAAAGGGCCTCATATTTCACCACCAGGTATGATGTTAAAAATAAACGTTGGTCAGTATAGTATATTTTGTGGGAGTGTCCACGCAGATCTATGATAAGATGGCTAGATCGACCTATAGCTTAACATCACACCTGGTGGGAAGATGGGCCCTTTAATGCACGTCTTCAAACCTGTTCAAACCTGTCTGTCCTTTCAGGTTTTATTGGCACATTAATGTCGTCCTTCCGTCCTAGGTTTTGGTTACCAGTCTGAGCTGGAGCTGAGAGTTGCGGAGGCGGCCAGGAGGCAGTACAACAAGCTGAAGATGCAGACCAAGGCTGAGATCAGACAAACCATAGACCAGCTGCTCGTAGGAGAGTTCATCGTAAGTCACAAACGGTCGAAGTCTAGACTCTATGAAGGGACAGGGGGTAAGGGGGTAGGGGCAGGATAGTTTAGTGGTGACTGTGTTGGACTCCCAGTGAAAGGTACTGGGTTTCAACCCAAATGCCCACAGCCTACCGGTAGGCATCCTTGAACAAATGATCCACACCCTACCTGCTCTATAATGACCTGTATCTGAAATCACTTTAAGTCACTTAATGCCAATAGACATAGTAGCAGTAACAGTACTAGTAGTACTAGTAGTAAACGAGTTTCTAATGAACTTTGAACTTCCCAAATTGCTTGTTTTTGTAGGAGAATAGCAAGCGGTGGACCATGAAGTTAGATATATGCGCACCCCAGGTAATTTTCCCAGATGACTTCCAATCCGAAGACCCCATGCTGGTCGTGGTTGATTTGGGCAGAATTCTCCTCACCAACTCCCAAGGTAACATCCCGTTCATACCATTACCTAGCTGGGTACTCCTCTTAAAGTCTTGTAGCTAGACTGAGAGATCTTTTTTCTTCTTCTATAATTCACAGGGTCCGCTAGCGATGGCAGATTTTTTCTTATTCCATATTCTCAGTCTTAGTTTTGACCTAATCATACCCTTTTTATCCACTGTGTTTTTGTAGAGCTAGACTCAGAGACGAGCTTCAAAGCCACTCAGCCGGAAGGGGAAGACTTGAGCGACGACGAATACGGAACACCGCTCACCACTCCCCCGGAGTCCCCGCCCCCTGAGCTGGACGTTCCTCTGAAGGAACAGCTCAAGAGCCCCGACCTTCTCAACTTTAAGTCGGCCGAGAGTGCCCAGGCCTACAGCCGGAAGCTCTACGAGAGGTACTCCCTGTCCTTCAAGGACCTGCAGATCATGGTGGGCCACTTCAAGGACAACTGGAAGCACGTTCAAGAGAGCGAGGTGGGTCCCACCCACGTGGTGGAGAAGTTCAACGTGCTCCTGCAACTGGAGCAGAGGCTCCGCTACACCTCGGACCCCCAGCTGCCCGGGGCGGTGTTGACGGGCACCCTGCCCGACCTGAAGGTCCACATCAACCTGGAGAAGATGACGGCGCTCAGGAGCTGCCTGGCCCGACTGAGCAGCCCCGGCGACGGCAAGGAGAACAAGGGCAAGGACAAGGGCCCGGCCGGCCGATCACCCGACCCTCTCCACCTGCGCCACGACAAGATCTTCCAGAGGGAGGACAGCTCGTGGAAGCTCCAGGGGTCCGCCAAGAACCTCACCCAGAGCGTCATCACGTTGGAGCAGCACACGCGAGAGGTGCTGGTGGAGTCGCGCCTCCTCCTCGCCGAGTTCAACATCAACTACATGCAGCTGGGCGTGGAGAGCGACGGCCGCTACATCTCCGTGCTCAAGGTGTTTGGCACCAACGCCCATTTTGTCAAACGCCCGTACGACGCCGAGGTGGCGCTGACGGTCCACGGCCTCCTGCTGGTGGACACGCTGCAGACCTTCGGCTCTGACTTTGACCTGCTGGTGGCCTCCCACAAACACCTCACCTTCGACATTCCCACCGGGAGCCTCATGGAGAGCCAGCCCTCCTCCCCCGTCCTGCCGGAGAGGTCGCCCCAGCACCACGGACTTCACCAGGAGCCGGCGACGGAAACCCTCGCGGGCCGCATCTCCCCGTTCAGCTCCTTCATCAAGGACGAGGAGGCACTCATCAAACTGGAGTACCAGTTTGTCAGCTCGGACTGCCCGTCCATGAACCTGGACAGCTCCTTGCAGGTGACGAGCATGCAGGTGAACAACCTGGACATCATTGTCAACCCCGAGACGATCGTGGAGCTTCTCAAGTTCCTCCAGAAGTCCTTCCCCAAGGAGGAGAGCGGCTGGAGCGCGTCGTCGTCCCAGCAGCCGACGCAGCCTTCGGACGGCACCTACCAGTCCACCTATGACCAGAACAAGGAGATCACCGTGGAGATCAACCGGCTCAACCTGCTGCTCCTTCGCACCGTGTCCACCAGCACCGTCTTGGGCCCAGAGAAGAAAGGGTTGAAGATCGCTACGGCCAGCATCACCGGCACCAAGGTGAACTTCTCCATGGGTGGTCGGTTGGAGGTCAACGGGTCTCTCGGTTCCATGCAGTTGGTGGACCTCACCCAGGAAGGCGGCCGCAACCAGTTCGTGGTTAGCATCGGCAACGTGGAGGACATCAGCTCGACGCCCGGCGAAGCGATATTCTTCGCCGACCCCGAGGGCACTTCGTCGGAGGCGCTGAACTTCCACCTGATGGAGAAGTCGCAGGGGGAGTGCTACCTCCAGCTGCACATGGCGTCCCTGCACTACAACCACTCGGCCAAGTTCCTGAAAGAGCTCACGCTGTCGGCCAACGAGGTGGAGGACAACTTCCGCTCCATGCTGAAGAGCGCCGCCACCAAGGTGTCCACGGTGCTCGCCACCAAGACGGCCGAGTACAGCGGGATGGTGTCACTGTTTGAGACGCCGCTGAAGCGGAGCCGCACCCAGAGCCAGACCTGGGCCTACGCCTACGAGGAGAAGGAGGACGTCCCCGTGACGGAGGCCAAGTCCCCCCTTGACACGCTGCTGGTGAAGCTCACCCTGGACATCAGCATCGAGTCGCCGGTGGTGTCGATCCCGCGCAAACCGGGCCACCCGGAGCTGCTGGTGGGCCACCTGGGCAGCATCATCATCCGGAACTTTGTGACGGGGCAGGACTCTGAGGGGGACAAGCTGCAGGTGATGGTGAAGGACATCCGTCTGTACTCGCTCAGCATGAGTCAGCTGGTGATGAGGAGGTCGGCGAGGAACGGATCGACAGGCTCGTGTTCGTCCCCGTCGCACGC
>OMKX01107631.1:0-10710 GCA_900302425.1 Brosme brosme
CTCCTCCTCCTCCTCCTCCTCCTCCTGTGTCCAGAGTTGGGCAACGCCTGGGCCAATGAGAACATGTTCACTGCCGCTGAGGGGATCATCTGGTTTCGTTACCACAACCACCTGGCCTCCCAGCTGCTGGAGGAGCACCCTGGGTGGTCAGACGAGAAGCTGTTCCAGCACGCCAGGAAGGTCGTGGTGGCCACGCTCCAGGTACGGGGAAAAGTCCTGCGCGATGAGCGTGTTGGCGTCATGGCAACACCGAAATGGTGGTGTTGCACCCTGTGGATTGCTGTTTGGTTGAAGCGCTCGTGAACCACTAACCACTAACACATGATGATGGAGATGGTTTTGTTTTTGATTACTTGATTGTTTATTTATAAAAATGTTCATTAGCTTTCATTAAATGTATTGGTTTATTTGACACGGACAGAAGAGATTAAAAACATTTCTGTCAATGTGTCAGAGTTAGCCAGGAAGCTAGTTTACATCATGCACTCCCTGGGCAGGTCATACATTAAAACACATTATAATAAATCAAATCATAAATACTACACTTAGGGACAGAAAGGACCTGCATCACACAAAGGGTGTAGAGAAGATATGGACTCCGTACAACAGACACAGAGACACGGAGATACTTCAGATTATCAGCAGTGTGTTTAATCTCCTCTCTGCTCCACAGAACATCGCCCTGTACGAGTGGCTCCCCGTGTACCTCGTCAACAAGACTCTTCCGGCGTATACAGGTGCGCAGGGGGGGAAAGGATTTTGTGGACACAAAGGGGGAGGAGGAGCAGGCGATAGACTGCTGACCGCAAGCCTCTGTTAGCTCAGCTACCGCTGCTGGTGTTGAACAAATATGTGCCATGTCAGCAGGCAGGCAGGCTCTCACGAGCTTCTGCTGAGTAAGGCAGCAGGAGATGTAGGCTAAGTGGACCAGGGCCAGATTTCACATACATCTCCCTATCAGATTACACTCGTATATATGAAACCTACCCCACTTTGATTTGTTTTTCCGCATCGACAAGGTGTGCTTTTCTGTGTGCATAAAGGTTATCAGAAGTTTGTTGACCCAGGGATTTCGCCTGAGTTTGAAGTGGCTGCCATTCGTCTCGGCATCACGGCGGTCCCACCTGGTGTCTACATGAGGTACTGGCCGTTCAAACAGTGGTGTCCTAAAGAAAAGACATTCTGAACAAAGCCTTCAATCTGGTTCCATTTCAGGAACAGAAGCTGCCACTTTCGGGAGGTTGTGAACGTAGATGGGAGTCTGTCCCCTGCACTGCGTCTGTGTAACAGCTTCTGGACGCGGCAGGTACACTCTTCCATCCTGACCTTGTCTTTGGCTTCTCCATAATAAGGTTCCCTGGGGGGCGAGGTATGCTATATATGTATTAACCTATGATATGTGAGTAGTTGTTTTTTTAAAGCCTTCGTAGAATTGTCTCCCTGAACATTGTTGGTGGTTAGGCTTACGTTGTACGTTGCATTGTTTCGTCAACCAGAGTGTCAACATGAAGACCGGCCCGGACGTGGACGACCTCGTCATGGGCATGGCCTCGCAGATTGCCGAGAGAATGGACAACGTGGTCGTGGAGGACCTGAGAGGTTTATGATCAAAACCCTTCTTATTCATGAATCCTTATGAATAGCTGTTCATTATGAATAGCTGTTCATTATGAATAGCTGTTCATTATGACGTGCCGAGCAGAACAGCGTTCACACTAACCCTAACCCGACCTCCTTCCTGTCAGACTACATGTATGGTCCTCTGAGGTTCTGCCGCTCGGACCTGGTGGCCCTGACCATCCAGAGGGGGCGGGACTTCGGCCTCCCCACCTACAATGAGATGAGGCAGGCCCTGGATCTCCATCCTGTGAAGACGTTCGGAGAGATCAACACAGAGCTGAACAGCAGCAACCCCCAGGTAGCCTACGCGCTCCAACACTGATCCCTGTGTAACAGTGTAGCCCAGGTGTGCACTGTCTTGAAGGGGTTTTCCTACTCTTATTATCCCTATTATTACTGTAGGATGTCATGCCTGGGAAACACTGCTACCTTCAACAAATGCTGATCTGCAAAGATGTGCAGCTTAGCAGCTTCTTCTCCACACCTTGTGTTCACTAAGCAGTAGATCAGGATGAACTCCGTGCTGTTGCTGTTGTTGCAGTTGTTTCGGGACGTTGCGGAGCTCTACGGGGGGGACGTCTCCAAACTGGAGCTCTTCCCTGGAGGCCTGCTGGAGGCTCGCCATGGCCCGGGGCCGGTGTTCTCCAGCATCGTCCTGGATCAGTTTGAGCGCATCCGGAATGGAGACCGCTTCTGGTTTGAGAACAAGCAGAATGGGTAACAGCTCTTTTGTAACCACAGCCCGTTTGTAACAAAGAGCAGCTAGAAGCCTTCATGTAACCTCAGACATCTCGTATCCTCTGTAACCGTGAAGGGCAGGTGGCCGACTAGCCTTGCTCTGTCTCCAGTTTGTTTACAGTGCCTGAGATCCACGCGATCCGCAACGTGACGTACCACGATGTCCTGGTGGCCGTCACCGGGGCTGAGGCCAGCGACGTGCAGGAGCACGCCTTCCTCTGGGAAGATGGTAAACAACCTCAGTGTACTTCCATGTCATAATGCAGTGACAAAGGAGTATCATTGAAGACAGCAGATGGAAGATGTTCTCTGTGCTCTACTACCCCCCCTAGGTGACCCCTGTCCTCAGCCAGCACAAGTCAATGCATCAGTGCTTCATCCTTGCACCCGACTAACCACACTCAACTATTTTGATGGGAGCCAAGCTGGGTTCGGCATCTTCGTTGTTTGCTTGTTCCTGTTCCCTCTAGGTCGGTGGTCCTTACATCCTAACACATCTATAGCATCAACATGCAGCCATTTTAAATGCTACCTGTTTTGTGATTAATGTTTATTGGTGATCACTTCGACTCCCTACAGTGAGCTTTCTGGTGGCTTGCATGGTGGCGTACATCCGTAAGGCCAGGTACAAGAAGTTTAAGAAGAGAAGAATGGCAGAGAAGAGAACAGAGGAGCCTGCTTCTGGGATCACGGGTACGAAACACCGTCACTCTAAAGTTACCCCTTCTTTAGTTCTGGATTTCTTGCTTGTTTTATTTATTTCTAGCTATCTTTCTCTCATTTTCGCTTTGTGTCTCGATTACTTTCAGTCTCTTCTCTATCTCTCTCACTCTGTGAGTCCAAAGTGACCTACAGATATATATTTTGTGTATCTGTATGTAAATACATATATATTTAGACATACTGTATAAATGTCATTTATGTGTAGGTTAGCGGTGGTCTTCAGTCAGCTGAAGGTCACCTTCAGATGGATGGTGAACATTTGGGGTTTAAACCCTTAATCTTCAGCTGGGACTCAAACCCCTGACCGCAGCACTATCCTGTTCTTTCTCCCTTCCTGTTTCTCATGCATTGTCCGATTCCCTGTTTAACCTTGGGCCCCCCCTGTCTCCCTGACCCCCCCAGCCTACGAGTGGTGCGGCCCTAAGAAGCCTCTGCAGTCGGTCAGCGTGGAGGTCAACGAGAAGAGGAGGGTGCAGGTGTTCGACCACGCCGGCTCTGTGGTCCGCAGCCTGAACCTGGGCGCTCAGAGCCAGCTGAACATCCTGCTCTCCAACGACCACCACCAGAAGGTTCTGCTGCTCAAAGTACCCAAAGAATACGACCTGGTGAGTCGTGAGCGTTGAGACGGCGTTGTTCTGTACCTGCCGGTGTTTCATGTGATTGCTGCATAAAGGACAGAATCTGAAAACAATTGGTGTTTACATTTGTACAAAGCGAAGGTGCGTTGCATTGCAGTGGCTTTCTTTGCCTTCATCCGATTCAGATTCATAATGGCTCATTCTGCATCCTCCCCATCAGCCAATTACAAGCCTGTTGAATTCTCTCTCCCGCCGCATAAGGTGTTGTACTTTGAAGACGAGAACAAGCGCGCCGAGTTTGTGAAGCAGCTGAACCCCGAGGTGGAGGGGAGCAGCCAGCAGGTCGGCATGAGGCAGATGAGAGAGAAGGACATCCTCTGTGAGGCGCTGACCAAAGAGCAGCGCGCTCAGATCGTGGAAACTTTCATTCGACACGCATTCTCTGAGGTAACAAACAAAAGGTCCACCTGGCCTCAGTATTGTGATGCAGCAGCGGTGCGAGAACAAGCTTTGGTCTCGGTCAGGGAAACGGCGTCAGCGTTAGTTTGAGGTCAGACCTCAGGCTGAGGGAACAGATTGGGGGCCTTTAAGTCGACCTCAGCGGGTTTTGCGGAAAGCCCCGTCTGACGTGTGAGATATCGCTAATGACAACACGGTGACACGCGGCGTAATCCCCGCCGTCTCTCGGCCCATCCAGGTGCTGGAGATAGAGAAGCGTGACGCGGGGGCCATGAGCGGCGTGGCCCGCAAGAAGACCAGGCAGGTGCTGCAGTGCGAGCTGGCGGCCGGCGAGCTGGCGGACGCCCTGGGCCTCAAGCCCGACTCCCTGTTCGTGGACTCCATGTTCACGCTGGCCGACAAGGACGGCAACGGATATCTGTCCTTCCAGGAGTTTCTGGATGTCATCGTGATCTTCATGAAAGGTAAAATGAACCGAAATGAAACAATTGAGACAGTTTCACAATGCCTGGTTTGAGCGGATCTCACTGTGTGCCTCATGTTTGACTCTCTGTGTAGGATCCTCTGAGGAAAAGTCCAAGCTGATGTTCTCCATGCATGACGTTGGTGGAAATGGTTTCTTATCCAAGGAGGACTTCACCAGGATGCTCAGGTGTTTGTGCTGTTGTTGTTGTTGTTGTCGTTGTACGTGTGGTACCAACAGACTTTCCTGTGCAGTAACAATGTACTACCAGTTGCAAGATCTTTGTCTCTCTCTCTCTCTCTCTCTCTCTCTCTCTCTCTCTCTCCTGCAGGTCGTTCATTGAAATCTCCAACGGCGCTCTGTCTAAGACGCAGGCTGACGAGGGGATACAGGCCATGCTGAAGACCGCTGGCTTCGAGGACAAGGAGCTAATCACCTGGGAGGACTTCCATTTCCTCCTGCGGGACCACGAGAAAGAGCTGCAGTTCTCCGAGCTCAATGTCAAAGGTGTGGAAGAAAACCCGTTCAACTCCAAGTTCTCTAGGTGTCACATTCTCAGTGTGAAGTAGAAAGTGAGCAACGGAAAGTGTTCCTTTATATTTCCCTGTCTGAACATGCTGTGTGTGCTGTGTGTGTTGTGTATGTTGTGCGTGTTGTGTATGTTGTGTGTGTTGTGTGTGTTTTGTATGTTGTGTGTGTTGTGTATGTTGTGTGTGTTGTGTATGTTGTGTGTGTGTTGTGTCTGTTGTGTATGTTGTGTATGTTGTGTATGGTGTGTATGTTGTGTATGTTGTGTGTGCTGTGTTTTGTATGTTGTGTATGTTTCTGTATGTTGTGTATGTTGTGTGTTCTGTGTGTGTTGTGTATGTTTCTGTATGTTGTGTATGTTGTGTATTTTGTGTGTGTTGTGCGTGTTGTGTACGGAGCAGGAATGGAGCAGCTGGGGAAGAAGCGCATTAGTCGTGAACAACGCGTCTCCTTCATCTGCCCGGCCAACAGGTACAAGGGAAATTAAAACACACACACACACTCATGTGTATTTCTTAAGCTTTAAGCAAGTGGTGCAAAGAGTACACAGCTCCGATGTATAACAGGATCATATCTGACAGTTACAGTAATGACAGTAATAACAGTAATGAGCAAAGGAACAGCGACTGTCCCCGGGTACCAAGTGTGTCTCTGTTAAACATGTCCCACAGCACCAACGTGGTCATGAGGCAGGAGCTACGCAGACGGCAGAGGAACAAGTAGGTGTTGTTTCAGTCACGGGTTCTGTACCAATCAATACCTCCATCCATTGATCAGAACATACGCTTCAGGTTATTTAAGGTACATCATTGACTGGGCATCAAGCCGCAGTGAGGGGTTAATAGGTCCCTGTGCTGTCAGGTCGTCCCTGGGGTCCCTGGGGTCTCCTAAGGTCTACGTCAAGCCCAGACGGGATCAATGCAAACGAAACCCTCTCCAGCAGAAGATCCAGGAGTTTAAGCGCTTTGTGGAGAACTACCGGCGGCACATCGTGTGTTTCCTCGTGGTCTACGGCATCGTAGCCGGGGTGATCATCGAGCGATGCTACCGTGAGTCGACCTCGTGTGTGATTCTCTCCATCTGTAGGTGGCATTACGATGCGTTTAGACGTGTTCCATGAGGCGGAGGTCTTTATCCAGTCTCACAACACCATGAGGGGTCTTTATTCTTGGCCTGGGACCCCGTAGTGCTGGATCACAGCCCGTCTAACTCTGAGCTGTCTTTGGTCCCCTTCCCAACGCTGCTCGCTCCTGGCCGCGTGGCGCTCAGACTACGCCCTGCAGGCGGACTCCACCGGCGTCCCGGAGACCTCCATGGTGGGGATCATCGTGTCGCGCGGCTCGGCGGCCGCCATCTCCTTCCTGTTCCCCTACATGCTGCTGACCGTGTGCCGCAACCTCATCACGCTGTTCCGCGAGACCTTCCTCAACCGATACATCCCCTTCGACGCAGCCATCGACTTCCACCGCTTCATGGCCATGACGGCCATCCTGATGGCAGGTAGTGCATCACCCCGCCGACACGGGGAGGGCTTTAATTGGAACACAGCAAGATGGACGCCCGTGGTCCGACCTTGTGCCGCTGGTGTTGTCACAAGCTAACCTTGTCTCCTCCTCCTCCTCCTCCTCCATCATAGTTATTCACAGCCTGGGTCACGTGGTCAACCTCTACGTCTTCTCCATCAGCGACCTCAACATCCTGGCCTGTCTGTTCCCCAAGGTGTTGGTCAACAATGGGTAATTGGAAATAACACAGATATATACACACATAAATATATATATACACTTTCATGCGAATATATAATGAGCATTTAACGATTCAACCATTTCTTTTCTTTATTTCCAGATCTGAACTTCCACTAAAGTGGACGTTTTGGTTCTTCCAAACGGTACCAGGTAATGACTAAAGAGGAGTGATGCCCGGCTCCACAGTAGAACTACAACCCCCAGAGGGCACGTCGTCGGTTGTAGTTCTGCCTTAGGACCGCGTGGCTCTGTGTTCCAGGCATGACGGGCATCCTGCTGCTCTTCGTCCTGGCCTTCATGTACGTGTTCGCCTCCCATGTCTTTCGTCGCATCAGTTTCCGTGGATTCTGGATCACACATTATCTCTACATGGTGGTGTACATCCTGGTAGGTCAATATCGTCCAGAAACATTAAGCTCATTATGATAAGATGAAATGTATTTTATCAATCCCAGATGGGACATGTGGAGGTCACAGCAGCAGGAATCAAGACAGGAATAAGAACTTCATAAATAAAATAAATACGATATGAAAATATTAATAGACAAAATGAAATATAGTATATAATATATAATGACTGTAGCAGAGGAGGACGCTACCCTCCACCCAGGTGACGTATGTTGGGCTCCTCCAGACCAGAGCGCAGGGTGGTGGTGTTGAAGCCGGTTTACTGTAAGGTTTACAGATGATGCTGCATGGCCGGGTGCTCCATGTTGCCATGCAGGAGACCTCCCTGAGTGTGTGTGGAGATGGCTGGTTTAACCTGTGCACACGGATACTCAATGTGCAACAGGTGTGCAGCCTCACCAGCCCCAGAGTCCAATCAGACTCCGCCAGGTGAGGCTGCTTCAACCAGCCATCATCCCCACACACTCCCACGGTGACATCACGGCTGGCCGTGTGGTTTTGTACCCCCCCACCAGACGGTGGTTCACGGCAGCTTCGCTCTGCTCCAAGCGCCGCGCTTCTACATCTACCTGATCCCCCCGGCCCTCATCTTCCTCCTGGACAAGCTGATCAGCCTGAGCAGGAAGAAGGTGGAGATCCCCGTCCTCAGGGCGGAGCTGCTGCCCTCAGGTGAGGTGGAGGGGGCGTGGTCTCTGCTCTGCGGGGGGGCGTCCGCCCTGACTCAGGAGGACGGAGGCTCGGCGCCTCATCTCATCACATGATGACTTTCTTTTTAGAACTGGTCCAAAACCAGTTTGAGCAGCCACTTGCATTCCTACCTGCAGATTACCTTACATAATTAAAATGACAGATGATTACATTTTAATAATAGATTACATAATCAAATAGCTCATTTGTAATAAAACATTTAGGTTTAAGTATGTGTACCAAGCTTTTATTAAAGACCCTTTACCAGTTTTAATTTCAAATATGTAACCATAAAATGCTCCACAACATCTAACCCCTCTCTGTGATGATGTCACTCCACGGGGTCAGGGGTCACCCACCTGGAGTTCAAGCGGCCCCAGGGCTTCATGTACCGCTCGGGCCAGTGGGTCCGCATCGCCTGCCTGATGCTGGGCACCGACGAGTACCACCCCTTCACCCTGACCTCGGCCCCCCACGAGGAGACCCTCAGCCTGCACATCCGCGCGGTGGGGCCCTGGACCAGCCACCTCAGGGAGCTGTACACGGAGGACAGCCTGGTGGAGCTGGGTGCCCACCCCAAGGTGCCCCATCCACAGTCACTCAGCAGACGCTCAGAATGGTGTATGAATACTGGGTTTCGAACCCGTGACCCCTGAGCACTTTTGGGCTAAAACACTCCTAACCAGAACCCCTCCCCCTCCCCTGTCATCTTCTGGTCTGGTTGCATCGTTTGTTTATTCAATATAATGAATTATCCTTACTATAATCGTTTTGTTCCTGTGCAGCTGTACCTGGACGGGCCCTTTGGCGAGGGCCACCAGGAGTGGATCGATTATGAGGTGTCTGTCCTGGTGGGCGGGGGGATCGGGGTGACCCCCTTCGCCTCCATTCTCAAGGACCTGGTGGTCAAGTCCTCCAACAAGGCCAAGATCCAGTGTAAAAAGGTACGTTTACACAAGATCCAGTGTAAAAAGGTACGTTTACACAAGATCCAGTGTAAAAAGGTACGTTTACACAAGATCCAGTGTAAAAAGGTACGTTTACACAAGATCCAGTGTAAAAAGGTACGTTTACACAAGATCCAGTGTAAAAAGGTACGTTTACACAAGATCCAGTGTAAAAAGGTACGTTTACACAAGATCCAGTGTAAAAAGGTACGTTTACACAAGATCCAGTGTAAAAAAGTACATTTACACATGATCCAGTGTAAAAAAAAGTACATTTACACAAGATCCAGTGTAAAAAGGTACATTTACACAAGATCCAGTGTAAAAAGGTACGTTTACACAAGATCCAGTGTAAAAAGGTACATTTACACAAGATCCAGTGTAAAAAGGTACGTTTACACAAGATCCAGTGTAAAAAGGTACATTTACACAAGATCCAGTGTAAAAAGGTACGTTTACACAAGATCCAGTGTAAAAAGGTACATTTGCACAAGATCCAGTGTAAAAAGGTACACTTACACAAGATCCAGTGTAAAAAGGTTACATTTACACAAGATCCAGTGTAAAAAGGTACATTAACACAAGATCCAGTGTAGAAAGGGTATATTTACACAAGATCCAGTGTAAAAAGGTACATTACATATACATACATACAGTACATACACCAGTTGTTCACATGTAGATTGATATCAAAGCATCTGATGGTTGAAACAGGTCTATTTGTTTCTAGGTTTACTTCATCTGGGTGACGCGAACACAGCGGCAGTTTGAGTGGGTGTCTGACATCATCCGAGAGGTGGAGGAGATGGACGTCCTGGAGCTGGTGTCCGTCCACATCTACATCACCCAGCTGGCCGAGAAGTTTGACCTGCGCACAACCATGTTGGTAGGGGAGCCTCGTTGATCTCTTACTCTCGTTTTCATTGCAACGTATAACATTTAAAAGGTTATTTCCAGAGGCACATAGGAAAGTATACAGATGTCCTGCTGTCACTACAGAACTACTAATGTGAGCTCCACCACGGTTTTTCAGGGCGTATTAAGACAAGTCAAGTGGTCATGTTTCTTATGATAATGTTTCTCTTCAAACTAAGATGGGATGTCTGACATCACAGCGGAAAGTGTAACATCAGAAAGTACAGGACAGTATCATAATAAAAAGAGATTATAAACTCGAATACATCTGTAAAATCAAATGAAGTATTCCCATATTTTGACATCACTCACAGCCAACTGAGCTCTGCATGAGATCAGCATCTCAGACTACCTGACCTGTAGACATTCCTCCATCATAGACCTTCCCACTGAACCAGACAGGAATGTTTAAACAATGGGACAATTGTGTTAATATCAACATTGTGAAATTGATTCGGCAACTCATTTAGCCAATGTAATGTTATCGATCAGATTGTGCCAGATTAAGCAGCAGCTGCTGAACATCAAAAGGAAAGTATTTTGCTAACCGGCCATGACACAGCTATTAATCTATTAGGAAATGGTGTGTGTGTTTGCGTGTGCGTGCGCGTGCGTCTGCGTGTGTGTGTGTGTGCGTGTGTGCATGTGTGTGCATGTGTGTGTGTGTGTGTGTGTGTGCGTGTGTGTGTGTGTGGTGTGTGTGTGTGTGTGTGTGTGTGTGTGTGTGTGTGTGTGTGTGTGTGCGTGCGTGTGTGTGTGCGTGTGTGTGTGTGTGTGTGTGTGTGTGTGTGTGTGTGTGTGTGTGTGTGTGTGTGTGTGTGTGTGTGTGTGTGTGTGTGTGTGTGTGTGTGTGTGTGTGTGTGTGTGTGTGTGTGTGTAGGCATACATGGTTTACAAGA
>OMKX01107641.1:2500-11377 GCA_900302425.1 Brosme brosme
GTTGCTAGTAGCTGGCGTTAGCTGGATAATTGCGATAGCCGCTCCCTCCCCAGGGAGGAGTGGTTTTGGTAGCTGGAAGTGTTAACGGATAGTGTTTCTAGTAGTGGCGTAAGCGGCTAGGTTTGCTAGAGCTAGCGTTAGCGGCTAGTGGTGCTAGCATTGCTGACCCCTATGTCTCCCCAGGGAGGGGTGGTGCTGGTCTCTCACGACGAGCGACTAATCCGCCTGGTGTGTAAGGAGCTCTGGGTGTGCGAGAAGGGAGCCGTGCGGCGCATCGACGGCGGCTTCGATGAGTACCGCGACATCCTGCAGGCGCAGTTCCAGAAGGAGGGCTACCTGTGATCCTGCCCACCGCTCCCTGCCAAGGACTGACTCGCAAATGCCAATCACATTTAAGTTCCAGTGACTCCACCCTCCCCACCAGCTCACCTATCGGTTGGCGGTCCAGAGGGAGCCGGTCGAAACCGGTTCTGCTGCCTTCTTGTTTAACTGTTAGTGGGCGTGGTCAGACCGTGATTGGCCGATCTGACGGACTCTGTTCCTCCAACATTTAAAGCAAGATGTGAGAAAGACATATGGACATTATTAGATTAATAATTTGTGTATGTTTATGTCCCATAATAAGTTAAGCTGTTATAAAAAACCTGCTAATAAAGACCTTCACCTCCTACCTGTGTGTTTTATTTCAAACTGGATGGACACCTGATTTCATCAGGACTCTTAATGTGAAATAACATTCTGGCACTGTTCATCAGGACCATTAATGTGCACTGCACTGTTTTCCTCAGGAGCTTTGTTGTGAAATAACAAAGGATAATAATTCTGGATGTTGGTGTGTTCAAGTCAATAGAGTCAAGAGATGATCATCTGGATCACTTGATCAGGTTTATTTAGCCCCATATCACCTTGGAGTCCCAGAAGTAAATATACAACCAGCATATACAAGTTAGAAGTTAATAAATAACGGCAGATAAATAATGGATTTAGCTTAGGTCATGAGATTCTGATATTAGTCGGCCTATAACCCTTAGTTTAGGGTTATTTGACATTATTTTTCTTTTGTAGGTATAACAAAGCAAACGCTGATTCCAAACCCCCATGTTTTGAGGACCAATAGCAGGCATCGGTGTATTGGGAGCATGTGGGAAATGTTGAAATGTAGTTCAGCTGAGCACCCTGCACACGCTGCAGGGATAGAAGCCCAATGCAGAGCCTCGCCTTGGTCCCAGACCGCCATTTTGTCTGTGAAAAACCCCAGTTTCCATATTTCTTTAATTCCATTGGGACCTCACAGCCCAGCCTCTACATCTCTGGCCTCGCTGCAGGGTCCGGCTGCCTGCGGTTGCCCAGATAGGGGAGCAGACCCTCCTCATAGAACATCTGCAGCTTGGTCAGTGTCTGCTCCCAGAACTCAGGGTCGAAGGTCACAGGCACCAGCGCCGTCTCCTTAAGGGTGAAAACCACCAGGTCTGCCTGTTCAATCCCTGTGACAGCCAGCTGGCACTGGATCTGGCTGTAGTAGCTGTGGTTCTCTTTCAACCGATACACTGGCCGCTAGGAACACAAACACACTACACATTACCCATTAATACACACTACACATTACCCATTAATACACACTACTCATTACCCACAAATACACACTACTTCTTACCCACAAATAAACACTACTCATTACCCACAAATACACGCTACACATTACCGACAAATACGAATTAATTAATTAATTAATTAAACCAGCGTGTAGTAGTATCCAAGGGGTGCATCAGGGGAACTATGCAGTACACTCACCTGGTCAGGTAACTCCTTCCCCTCCTCTAAACTTACCTGGCCAGGAAACTCCTTATACGACTCCACACTCACATGGCCAGGTAACTCCTCCTTTATACTCTTACCTAGCCACATAATTCTCCACGTCTACACTTACTTGGCCAGGTAACTCCTCCTTAACACTCACCTATCTAGGTAAATTCTCCTCTACACTCACCTGGCTAGGTAACTCCTCCTCTACACTCACCTGGCTAGGTGACTGCTGCTCTACACTCACCTGGCCAGGTAACAGCTCCTCCTCCACACTCATCTGGCTAGGCGACGACTCCTCCTCTACACTTACCTGGCTAGGTTACTCCTCTTCCTCTACACTGACCTGACAAGGTGACTCCTCCACCTCTACACTCACCTGGCTAGGTAACTCCTCCTCTACACTCACCTGGCTAGGCGACTCCTCCTCTACACTTACCTGGCTAGGTTACTCCTCCTCCTCTACACTTACCTGGCTAGGTTACTCCTCCTCCTCTACACTGACCTGACCAGGTGACTCCTCCACCTCTACACTCACCTGGCTAGGTAACTCCTCCTCTACACTCACCTGGCCATGTAACTCCTCCTCTACACTCACCTGGCTAGGTGACTTCTCCTCATCTACACTCACCTGGCTAGGTGACTCCTCCTCTAATCTCACCTATCTAGGTAACTCCTCCTCTACACTGACCTGGCTAGGTGACTCCTCCTCTACACTCACCTTGCTAGGTGACTCCTCCTCTACACTCACCTGGCTAGGTGACTCCTCCTCTACACTCACCTTGCTAGGTGACTCCTCCTCTACACTCACCTTGCTAGGTGACTCCTCCTCTACACTCACCTGGCTAGGTGACTTCTCCACCTCTACACTCACCTGGCCATGTAACTCCTCCTCTACACTCACCTGGCTAGGTAACTCCTCCTCTACACTCACCTGGCTAGGTGACTCCTCTTCAACTACACTCACCTGGTTAGGTAACTCTTGGATCTGCAGGCAGAAGTTTTTGTCCTCTCTGCAAGCCTCCTCAACCTTGTGGTCTTTGTGTTTGAACGGGCATTTCACTTCCAGGCACAGCAGCCGTTGGCCAGACAGCTTGTCAATGACAATGCCATCAGGGCTGGCGGCCAACCAGGGGTGCTTCGGGTCGATGAACAGTCCTGAGTCTCGAACGACCACTTCTCGCCCAAGAAGCTTGCTCTTCAGCACCTGAACGTTTCCATGGAAATACTGTTTACAACCAAGGTTCTATATGTTGTCTTAATGTAGCCAATGTTGGCTTCATCCACTGCAATACTTTTTGTATTGAAATACAACGTAGGGCCTGTTTGTGGAGCGAGGTCTGTGTTACCTGGTATTCTTTCACTGCCCGGGCCTCCATGTCCACACCCCACCTCATCGCTCTAGTCTGGACCCGCGAACCATGTCCTGGGTATCACAAACACAGCTTCATACAAAAAGACACGGCTCTCAACAACTACACTACACTGGTCATATAGCAACCAGGTAAGGGGTGTGGTCTAGCTGTGGTGTTAGACAGGTAGGAGGTGCGGTATACCTGTGATGCCAGCTAGGTAGGAGGCAGGGGGTATGCTGCTTGTTCCGCTAACGAAGCGGCTGTGCGTGATTCGGTGGACATTGGAGGCGGTGAGGCGGTTCTTCCGCCAGTCGAACCAGGCCGGGTTCTCCCTCTGACCCCGAGTCAGCACCTCCACCATCTCCACAACGCTGCTCTCCAGCTCTCCTCCCTCCAGGAAGACCTTCCCTGGTCCCAGGGAGGAGCTCAGAGTTTTCCGAGAGTTCTGTCCATTGCCAACGTCAACTGGATTGCGTCCCATTTTGCGTCCCGACCCATAGTTTAAGAAAGGCTGTACTAGAACCTCTGGTCTGCCTCCCAGGACAAAATTAGCTGGTTCCTGGTCTGGCTTCTGGGCTGGCCTCTCGTCTGGTTTCTGGTCTGGCTTCTTGTCTGGCTTCCGGGCTGGGAATATCTTCTGGGCTGGGCAGGTCCTCTGGGCTGGGCTTGGCCCTCTTCCCTGGTTGCTGGTGTGTGTGATGGAGGGATGGTATCTGACGACCGGTAGGAGAATGTTATTAGTCCCTCCTCTTCCCTGGTGGCTGGTGTGTGTGATGGAGGGATGGTATCTGACGACCGGTAGGATAATGTTATTGGTCCCTCCTCTTCCAGCAGATCTCTTGGAATCTGCTGGCTTCTTCGTCCGATTCTGGACCCAAAAGAACAACATGGGAGGGGATACAAGGAGAGGACAGAACAAGAAAGAGATGACGGTCATATTGATCCTCTCCTAGTCCAACCATGTTGTGTTCAGCTTAACAAAATGACATGCTCAATTATGTAATTATTAAATAGTCTAAAATTAAAGTATGATTATTACCATAGTATTATTAGGCTATTATTATTTTAGGCCTTTTGCTACGGCTCCATCCTTCGGTCGAGTCTGGTTCAACGATCTTAAGCAATATAATATTATTAACATTACGGAGCCAGTGAACCCCAAACCGTTTTTTGTTTTTGTTTTAAACCTGGTAATTTGTCTTATATGATCGCCAACATAGTAATATATGCCATTGTATCACTGTTACTGAAATAAGTACCCAATTTAGAGAAAAAAGGGGTAAAGTCGTATGTTTTTGCCATTCTCCCCAAAACACTATGTGAACGTTCCACTCTGCTGCGGACGCAGGTGGCGTTCTTTTCGTGACGTCAGAGGCCCTTCTACGAGGCAGACGCGGTGTGTGTGGACGTGTGGAGGTCTGCCTGGGCAGCGGTTGACTGCGGCGTCCGAGAGAAAGTTTAGCTTTTCGGACACTTATAGTATAACGCCACGGTGTGTGTGGATGGTGAGGCTCCATTTGAGCAGCGATGTATTTAATGTCCGCGTCCGAGTGAGGGTTAGGATTTCCGGACACTAATAGATATCGCTACAGTGTGTGGTGCATTTCATATACAACATCGCTCATTATAACGCTCATACACAACGACAGTACTAAAAAAGTATCAAAAAGTTATCGTGGGTCGTAACCATGGGAATAACACGCCCCCCTCTTTCCTAGAGCTCTCAACCCTGGCTCTTTAAAACTGTTTACGGTGTTAAAACCTGTCTTCACTAAGACTTCTCTCTGGCTCACTAGAATACATCGCTTGATGTTGATGATGATGCTTGATATCCAACCTGCGGGTAAAGATATACAAAAGCAGGAACAATTATAAAAGCTCAATGTATGGATCAATCTAAACTCATGTTATTATCTAATAGTAGTAAAGTTAGACCTTATCTTACCTGCTGTTTAGTTGGCTCCATTTGGAGGTTTTGGTTGAACACAAAAGTGGAAACGAAGCTCAACTAATCCCAGTGACTCACCACCTCGTGACTGGTAGGCCTATGACGCCCAGACTGAGGGCGAAGCTACATTCGTTTCTGTGGACTATTGATTATTCTATGGGACAGCAGAGGTGTAACGTTAAGCCTACGGCTGCACCAGACGCGGAAATTCTGCCGTGCGGAAATAGAACGTTCACCAAGCGGAAATTTTAAATTAACCGGCTACACTGGACGCGATTGAAAATGGCTCCTTTATCTTTTTTGATCTCTGTGTTTATATATTTTATAAACCACAGTTCATCGGCACCAGTTCATCTGGATCAGAGTAACATGGGTAAGTATTAAGTCTACAGCAACCCGTAAATCAAACTACATTCGTATAACGTTAAATTTGAGCTAGACATAGTTACCAAGCAACCATCAACGGACATAAACCATAAACCATTGATACAAAGTTACGTTGGTAAGTGACCAACTAACTAATTTGATACAAACGAACTAGTTGCAAATGAAATAGCTAGGGTAACCAGCTTCCACGTCAAAGATCAATATAATATTAGTCTGACTAAGTAGGTTTGATATATAGCAAGTTATGTAAAACTTCGGTATTGCAGACAGGCTAGTTGCAGACATATTAGCATAGATGAAAAGCTGTGAATAATCTAACCTCTACAGAGTTGTTTTAAACGTATGTTTGTGTGATACTAACTAACTGATTAATTCGTTAATGACAGACAGGCTAGTTGCAGATAGTCTAGCATAGATGACAGATGTGCAATCTAACCACAAGAGAGTTGTTTTACAGTGCCTACAGTGAATAGGAGGAAGGCACTTGCCTTACTTGTTATCCTCCAAAGGATTAAAAAGAGGAAACGGACCTGGGTGACTGCAATCAACCAGCGCAGGCGACAGCAAGGGGTATTTTACAACCTGGCGGAGGAGTTGCGTTTTAACGCTGCAACCCATCGATCGTATTTTCGTATGACACCAACGCAGATGGACCACATCCTGTCAGTGATTGGTGCAGATCTCCAGCGACAGGACACCAATTACAGACTGGCAGTCGAACCCAAGCAAAGACTTGTGGTTACACTGAGGTAGGCCAACACACAAGCTTTTGCCATGATTATTATGGTTTTGGGGAGAGAGCAGGGTGGTCCTCAATGGGCCTCTATTTGGAGGCTCAAGGCCCAGGGGGGCATTGCACCGCCTTTACTTACTCCATCAATTTCAGACAAACTGCATGGGCTTAGGTGTTGACAAGTTACAGAGAAACACGAAGGAAATATTGATTTAAATAGACAATTTATTGCACTATTAATACACTATAAGTCTGTGTAGTGAGGAATGGGTGAGGGCACAGTACTCTCACCACATTCCCCCCAAGTCTCCTCACTTGGTCTGTACCTCTGTGCCTGTGCATGTGAGGGTGGTGCATATAATAGTTGGGGTTGGCGGCTCTGGTGGGATGGCTGGCGGCTCTGGTGGGATGGCTGGTGGCTCTGGTGGGATGGCTGGGATGTCTGATCCCATGGCCTAATTAGACCAGGGCCCTGCATCTGTGCCTGCTGGTGCCCTTGGTCCAGATCATGGACACCCTGGAGCCCTTCTAAAAGAGCAATCTTTGCCCTCAGCTTACCCCAGCCACTTAATTTGTTCAGCAAGGGCACCAGACTGAGGGCAAAATGTAACATCTCATCCTCCTCCTGTGGCACACGATGGTGCATGTGCTGTGGAGGCTCCTGGACCATAGCCAGCAGCCTATCCTCCAAAGACTCCAAAGGTGCTGAGGCCCTCTTTCGTGCAGCAGGTCTGCTGTAGGGCTGTTTGATTATGGAAAAGAATGATAATCACAATTATTTGAATCAACATTGAAATTACAATTATTTAACACAAATATTTATTAGGTTAGGAAAACAATTGCACAGCCCTACCCTGTTGGTTGAAGAACCAGGTTGAGAATGCTGATCTGGTTGATGGTCATTCTCCTCCCGCACATCCTCTCCATGGCTCAGGTCCAATGCCTCCCAATCTTCAACTTGGTCTAGGTTGCTTCTAGAGCTAAAGCATAAATGACATGCACAATGATTTATAGTCTAGGTAAATGTATGCTGATTCTTAAAATGAGAAAATCATTTCAGTTATTTTAGAACTTGTGCTATATGTAAAATAGTGTGCTGGGAATCAGTGAGCCATCACTGCCTTTCAGTGTTTGCACTGTACCTCCTGGGTTGAAGGTGGGGAATAAGAAAAGACAGGGCTTGGGTGTATTTCCACTCCTTTTGGGGTCCTGCTGCCGATCCACTCCGTGGTTGTAAAGTTTTTTTGGAAAATTGGTCCCTTAGGTCCTTCCAGCGACCTTGGCACTTCACAACTGTTGACATAAATTGCCAGATAATTGAATAACAGATTTTTTTCTTTAAAGTAACAATAACTCATGTATGTTGTACACCAGTTAACAAATTATATATTTTCCTACAGATTCCTTGCCACCGGAGAGTCTTTCAGGAGTCTGGCTCTTGCCTACAGGCTGGGCAGAAAAACAGTGGCAGACTCCGTTCACATGACCTGTAGGGCAGTTGTCGATCACATGATGGAGACCCAAATGCCGAAACCAACGGAGGAATCATGGACAGCTATCGCAGAGCGCTTTTGGAGAAGATGGCAGTTTCCAAATTGCATTGGGGCCATCGACGGGAAGCACATTCAAATTCAAGCACCCAAAAAATCATGCAGCCAGTTTTTTAATTATAAAAAAACATTTTCAATAATCTTGTTGGCCCTGGTGGATGCGGACTCAAAATTTATAATCATACAAGTTGGCGATTTTGGCCGTGCAAGTGATGGTGGGGTGTTCGCTCATTCAGCACTGGGGAGGGGAATGAGTGAAAAGACTTTGAATGTGCCAGAAGACACCCCCCTGCCTGGTTATGGTCAGCAAGGTGACGTGCCATACATGATGGTAGGTGATGCTGCGTTTCCCTTGAAGCGGTACCTGATGCGACCCTACCCTGGCAGCAACCTGTCAAGGCATAATAGTCACTTTAACTACAGGCTGTCAAGAGCTCGCATGACAGTGGAGTGTGCCTTTGGCATTCTTGCGGCCAGATGGAGGGTTTTTTTGTCAAGAATATCCATGCTGCCGTGTCATATAGACATGGTAGTCATGGCAGCATGTGTGCTACATAATTATCTGATCAAGCCTAAGAACAGAGATATGGTAGAGGGTCAAAGGGATGGAGAACATGGTCTGCAAAGTGTCAGACACATGGGGGGTAACAGAGGACCCAGGGAAGCCCTTCAGACTCGGGAGTTCCTCTGTAATTTCTTTGACTCCCCAGAAGGAGCTTTAAATATTGCACATAATGTGTAAATAATTTTGTAAATAATGTAGTTTAATAGGTTTGGATAACATGATGATCATTGTATATATATATCTTTTTGTAAATATATATTGATATTTTGTAAATAGATATTGATTATCAATCTCTCTCTCTCTCGCTCTGTCTGTTTCCCTGTCTCTCATTAGACATTCTTGGTTCCAAATGTATGTTGATTAAAACGTTCTTATTCTACTTCATTTAAGAATGCTCGATTCTGATTGGCTGGGAGGGGTGCATTAATCCGGCATATTGCCCGCTGACTTGTCGGTTCTACTTGCTGCTGACTGAGCACAGTAGATCAATACGCCGCTTGTATCGTTTTCTATCACATACATTTCCAACATGAGGTCCA
>OMKX01107645.1:0-10106 GCA_900302425.1 Brosme brosme
CACCTCAGGGGCGGGATCTAACGGAGACACCTTAGTCGGCATGGCAATGACTTCTTATTTCCTGTAGAGAGAATCAAACAAAACATTCAGTTCGGGACTCAAAAGACAATTTCAGTGGCCGTGTGACCTGACCACACTCTCAGCACGACAAAATGAGTGATCCTTTGGTTACAGGAGTGTTGTGCAAAACAGGTCACTGTAATGTAAAGTGTAACCTTAAGGATTAATACAAGTTAGAGTGACTGCTTTGATGTGGTAAGTAAGGTGAAAGGTAAGGTGATAGCTGGTTATGTGGTTGTTAATATTGTAACACATTGTAATAACTAATAGATAAGGGGTTAGAGCTGGTTGTGATGTGGTTATTAATATGGTAACACATTGTAATAACTAATAAAGTTAGATAAGGGGTTAGAGATGGTTTTGATGTGGTGCTTAATATTGTAACACATTGTAATAACTAATAGAGTAAGGTGAGAGGTTAGAGCTGGTTGTAATGTGGGTATTAATATGGTAATAATGAATAGAGTGCTCACGTAGATAATCACTCACCTTGGTTACCGGGAAAGGCGACCTAATTACACCTGTCCGCAGTCGGGGCCATCGTCATGGAAACAAGCGGGGGTCCCCTACAGTGGGAGTGTGTGAAAGTTATAATCCACAGAAAACTAGTCTATAGTGTAACACAGATGTCACTCCCTCTCACTCTTCCTCACTCCTTCTGTCTCCCCCCTCTCTCTCTCTCTCTCTCTCTCTCCCTCCCTCTCGATGTTCCAAGGATAAAGGGATTAGAGAATAAGACAAATTACTATTTCATAGTGTTTGATTGTCACTGCCTGTCTGTCGCTCTGCCTGTTGGTCTGTCACTTTGTCTGTCTGTCTGTCTGTCTGTCCTCGTCTGCCTGTCTTGCATTCACTCTATCCACCTACGTCTCCTTCTTTCCTGTGTGAGGAAGGAAGGAAGGAAGCAAGGAAGGAAGGTAGGGAGGAAGGAGGGAGGAGCTGACCATTGTCAGAAGGGATTTCTCTAAATCCTACCGAGTCAGCAACCTACTGTAATACCCCTTAACACTCTCCCTCTTGTCTCTCACACGCTTTGACTCACACACATATATACATACATATGCAAATACACATAAATATGGATAATGTTTATTTACCTATATATGCATATGTGCATATTTATATATGAATATTCATGCATACACATATGCACACATTTATGAACACGTCTATAAAATAAAAAATAAAGATTGTGTATATTGTCTAGAACTAATAATTGGGACAACGTGCAGCTTGCACTTTATTGATATTGCAAAATATAACAATTCAGATATGTATAATGTATATTATGGTAACTTTATAAATGATGTGTATACAACATTACATGCCGAGAAAGTCACAACCAGGGATGATTTATGCAAGATTTAATATTACAAAATACAATTGAAGATTGCCTTTTACAAAGCGTCCACAGATTTAAACATTTGGGAGAGCATTGTGGTCAACATCCAAACCATTTTGAAAATGAAGGTGTGTCGTGAACCCAACTCAGCCTAACCAACTCTAAGCCCTGACTCTAAACCCTGACTCTGAACTCTGTTATGAGCAAGGAAAACCTCCGAGTTGGAAAAGGAAAAAACCTTGAGCTGAAACACATGAGGGACACCTTCAAGAGATAGGTGGAGTAGAGACAATAGTGAAGTTAGTTAGGTTAGTTATTAGACCAACAGGGAAGAAAAGCACATGGTTCATCCAGTGTAAACAGTCTTTTAAGCAAAATGTCCATTTCATTTACCACCGTAAAATATTGGTTTGACCAGAGAAATGACAATGCTTTGGTGACAAAGTGCATAGGAGCTGGAGCTGCAGTTCAGCGATGACTTCAAACCGGGATGAGATGCTGTTTGTCATCCTGAAATGTTGGAATTATGCAGCTGGCCGAGCAGTGTAGTGAAACACTTGTGATTGGTTAATAAGACACATTCTGAAGCGGTCTTTAGTTGTGACCTTAAGGAAACAGGTGTGATCCAGCTCAAGTGTGTCTGTCCCAGACCCAACACAGGGTTCCAACAGCGTCTTACGTCCAACCCTAGCCCCCCAAAAGGGCAAGAAAAACTCCCTTCATTATTAAGGAAGATATCTTGAGAAGGAACGCAGAACGCATCCCTCCTTCCCGGGATGGTTAGGATGCCAGCCAGTGAACAAGCTGGTCACTGTCAGGTGGGGTGGCCAGGCATCCAGTCATGATCACAGCAACACTAAAACAGAATGCATTGTTGTTAGATGGGGCAGGGTGGACACATTACAACAGAGACTGTATTATGACAGGGTGGGGAAGGAGCAGAACCTCCAATCTAGTACCCATCTGTCACCGGGGTTGGCTAGTGCTGGCTAACAGGTCAAATGAGAGTAAAGAGGAAGGTTTTAATTTGGATTAGTATTTTCAGCAGAGTCAGCTTCCCTAATTACAGATAGCTGACTGTTCCACAGAGAGCACCCGATAAGAGAACCGTTTCCTGACGATTTATCTTTAACTTTTGGAATTGATAGGCCAGCTCCTAAAGACCTGAGAGGCTGAGAAGGCCAATAGGAAGAATAATGTTCTAGGAAATTGATTATTCTTCATTAGACAAAATGGGACAATATTCAGACATTAACACGCTTTTATCGAAAGGACTTGGTTATCTAACCCAGTACCATACAGCTGGGAATCAAAGAACCCAACCAAGACTATCCTGCCCTGTACAAGTTTACCATGTTCAGTTCATGCAAACTTACGAGGAATACTTGCTGGTACATTCATGATCTTCCTCCAGGTTCACCTCACAGATGCACAGCTCCTACATCAGCTCTCCTCAGTCACGGATTCCTGGGCTGGTAATTAACACAGTGGTAGTTAGTTATAACGTCCGGTAGAAAACAGCAGTAGTTTACCCGGCACAAGTTGATTTTCTTTTTATGCAAACTTACAAGGAATAATTGTTGGTAGACGAATGTTCTTCCTCCGGTTGAAGGGTCTTCCTCTAGATGGTCTGCTGCCTCCAGGGACACCAACACAAGTCATTAAACGCCTGGTCCTTAATAAAGCATATACAGGTCAAGATGTACTGCAGTCTTCACTTGGTTGTTTATAAAACCGTATACAGGTCAGGATGTATTTCATGCAGTCTTCACCTGGCCCTTAATAAACCAGCATACAGGTCCAGATGTACTGCAGTCCTCACCAGGTTCACCAGGTTCTCCAAGCCTCAGTCTCGCTCTGGGTCTGAACGACAAAATACAAAAGTAATTTCGAGAATCTTCTGAACAATGCTACTCATGGCAGCCATGAGTTAGTTAAACAAATATCTTTCCTTCTGGTCCACAGACCAAAGAGAGGAAAGGTGCTGATTGAACCATGGGTGGTGGGTTTCATTCTTTGGATCTAACCCTAAAGTTGTTCAACCAATCCTTGGGAAAGATGCATGGTGAACTATATTGTATATTTTAAACTTGTACTAACAAACATGATCCCTTTTGTCCAAAAGCCATGTAGGACCAAGTAACTGATCTGTTATTTGTTATTTAGGAAAATGGAAAACACTAAATTCTGTGAATTTAAGAGCATTTGTATGTTTTCTCTATACCAACACCAGAAATCATCACTGTGGCCGCCATATCCCTGACATTCAGAAAAACATATTGGTGAACAAAATTTTGACCTAGCTGGTATTTTACCTTCCTAATATGTCAGCAGCCAGATGGTAGTCCTTCCATAGGGTCCACGGGGGTCATCAGCTTCATCCTTAATGCAAAAATACCTTTAATTACACCTCAGGAAATTAATAAAAAGGTCTCCCCCCTCAGGTGATGATCTATCATTTGTTGAATAAAATATAACTTGTAGACCCTAAGTACACATTATAATTGGACACCATGTGGAGCACTCTGCAACCGTCACATTAAGAGCAGACTTTTTAAGTCAATAAAACCTGTTGTCCCACAGCGCCATCACCCAGGGACTGTTTTCTCTATATAATGTTCAGAAGTGATGGCTGATGATTTAAAACTAGTCGGCTAGTTTAGAAGCAGGACTATTCCATAGAAGTGTCAGTGTGAGTATGTGAGTGATAATCACTTTAGAGTCTGGCTTCATTCGCCCCACTAGGGACATCCTTCACCAGGAAGGTCCACCAGCACAGCTCCTCCATCAGCTCCCCTCCCCCACGGGGTCCTGGTCTGGTTACAAACAACAAACGTCTTATCTGACAACGTAAACCCGGCACACCTTAAAATAGCTCCTATAACATGGCATAGACAACCCAAGTTACAAATTGCCTCATATCATAGCTTTGGCAGAATTGTAGTGGATTATAATAAGACCCTCTGACAAACCCTGAAAACCACAAGTCAGAACATCTATAAAGCCCCTCAGAGCTTCTAGTGTTTCAGATTAGCTTGGTGGTGGTTACCCTCTGGTCCACCCTGCTGCCCCATGTCTAGTCCAGAGGATCATGTAAAGTCAGACAGCATGATTTGGCTTGAAATAGTGCATCAGCAACATAGTCAAGTAGTGTGCCTAGGGTATCTCGCGCTGAAAGACACTATCTATACATTTCTTGCATGATGGATGAAGAGCAGGGTGAGAGCACCCTACTCTGCGTGGTACATGCTTTGTTCAGCACTGCTGTTGAACTGTAGTAGTAATAATATATCTTAGATTAGTCTTCTAACATGGTTGTTTAACTTGTTTTATTACCCAAAACAAAGCATCAAAGCGTCCTGCTCCATGTCTCCCATCTATGGCTCCTCTGCAGGGAGCACATTGAGAAGGTCATCAGAATATGACAACATATGTATTATACAGTATTACATTACTTATCCATGGGTTAATACAGTATCAATGAGAAATCGCCTTGATAGAAAACACTCCCCTGTCCTGTTGTCATCTTGGGCATCATACAGGTTCAGGACAGCAAGAACTGGAGTTTCCCGGACTGTGAAGACAAACAGTCATCCATTACAAACAAGCCCATCACCCTGCCCATCAGGCTGCCAACACAGACCCCAGGATCATATAACACTACAATGACCAGCGGCAAGAGGTTGTGCTGCCATTTTCAAATGTTTATAACGTGTAAAAGCTTGCTTTCTACCTTGGACATTTCTAAACATATTTTTGATAACATTCCTGCAGTTTTATTCTGCAAAAAATGTATTTTGATGAAGCCTATTAGAGACTATCTAGAGTCGCTGCCAGGCTCTTTAGAGACTAACACTGAAGCTATTCATCCCTTTCTGGAATAGGACGGTTTACCACTCCCTTTCTACTCATGCAGTATTGAAACTGACCTCACTGTAATGGAGAACTTTCTACTCATGTATTTTCTACGCAGATCTGAAAGAGTACTGACCTCAGTAATTGATGACGTCTTTGACCAGCGCCGGCGACGCATCAGGGACATATGGAGCCAGGTGGGGAGGCAACACCTTGGGATACAACTTACATTCTGCCATTTCAACACCATGCACTTCTATAGTCTACTACTGCAACGTGTGGGACATTGGTCCAATATTTTAGCTTTTGAGTACTTTCAGATAGGTACAAACCGATCACCAATGACGTAAACGGTAAAGCCTTGCCATTTGGTAGGGTTTAACTTCAGTGACAACTGGTCCAACATCAGATAATTTAAATTGACATAAGGTGTTAAAAGTGCAAGAGCAGCATAAATAGTAAACATGGTTCAAAATAATTAAGAATTATTTTCCTACTTGTTGGAGCTGAAAAATCTATCGGCATTTGTATTGCTGGTCAATCCTGATTTTCTTTTTACCTGCCAAATGTTCCAATCCACCCGCCATTTGCTGGTGTCCATTTTGGACCCTGGTTGTACTTAATAAAATTATACTTGCACATATTCATGTGCCGGGTTGTTGTGACTCCAAGGAACCGTGCAGCAATCGCCAGGAAAATAGTGCAAATTTGCAGTTCAAAATGTTTTCCAGCCTTCAATGATCTTGCACGTCGCGCAAATGGAGGAAAAGAACGCAGTTTGGTCCGCAACCAGAGTTTCGCCATAGTTTAAAGTACATTGCAAGTGTCGAAGATGCTGCTTAAATTGCGGGACAACCGAAAATTGAATCAGGGAACGTGTGTGTTGATATGTTTTGTGTACGCGTAAGATAGATCAAATATACAAGATGGTTACCAAGAGAGACCGCGTACTACCGTGAGTGATTAGGTTACGCAAATGCCAATCCTGAACGTACTGCCAAGATGCCTGTTCCTACTCCTGCCTTCCCAATCAAGTGACCTCTGCTATCTCCATAACCAAATGCCACAGCATACAATGATAAGCATCATACACTGCACTCCATGCTCCAGCAATAGAGGTTTACAAAGTGCAGACATCTATTCACTCCCAGCAGGAAGCATAACACTTTCCAACTGGAATCCAAACATTCCAGTATGAACCTAGCCAGCAATAAGTAATATAACCAGCACCTCACCTTGAGTTGAGCGGCGGAAGATCTTGTAGGTCATCTTCATTACAAATACAGCCAACAGACTTACCTTGAGGTGATCTAGTATTTTGCTGCTGTTGGTTTCTACTATTCATTTAATTGTGACTTAACATTGCAATGCCCCCATGTGTACATGTAACCAAATCAACCACTACCAACAAAAGCAAGCCTTACAACAATATACATAATACAATACCATGTTAGGTCCACAAAAACTTTGAACCTCAAATCCTTCCCTAAAAACTATGCAAACCGCCAATGCAAAAGGGTTAACCTTTTGCATTTGAAACACCTTTAGAAATTATCTAGACAAGTCAAGGTATAATCTCTACGGATCAATATAATCAACATAACTCAGCACTGTAACTGAAAACGAACCAGTGGATCGCAGGAAGAGCATCTACAGAGGTTAATAGAGAGAAGTGCGTTCGAGAGAGAAACTAAATGTCATAAAAATAAAGGCCTAACACTGACTCTCTTCCTGACCAGATTTACAGATACAGACTAAACATGCTCCGTTGTGTTCTGATCCCGTCAGCTTCCTCGCTACTCTCAAAAACGTTGCATCTACATCACATGAGTTTTGCCTTACTGATGGGGATGCGGTATGAGTGGCCAGAGTTGCACGCTGGGATAGGGTGCTGTCTGTTGTCTACAGTTCTGCAGACGTGCTCCTTCAGGAGAAACCAAGTGTTCAAGAGACGTCGTAACATCCGTTACATGAGCTGGAATGTCCTACAAGATGGGGACAGGGATTCCCGAAGGAGGAATGCAAAGGGAAAGCTGTGAGGGCCCTTCCCCGCAGCGACTAGCATTCAGCCTGTGTTTTACACAGGAGAACCGTGGAACCCAGTTCAACGTTCCTCTACATGGTTCTTGAAGCCCCAGCAAAGGCTTCTTTACCTCCTCAGCTGAAAAAGGGCCCAACTTCAGCTTGAAAACGACCCTAATTGGGATGTTTCCAACACGGTTTCCGATTCAAAGTGACCCATCTTCGAAGTTCAGCTAACACTGTACAATACAATACAGTTCAGCTATGGAAAGACATGCATCTCAGTGCCAAAGATGCATCTCAAGGTGCTTCACATTAAGCAAATAATGCACTTGAAGCATTTTCAAGTCAATTCTTCAACTTGACAGATTTTGTCCATGAGGCCATTAGTAGTCCATCCATTGTTCCTTGTCAGTGTAGTCCTTCCTTCCATTCCCAGAGGGATTCAAGAGCCAGTTGTTTGATTGTTTCTTGCCCTTGATGTTGCTGACTGGATTCCGGTCAAAGAAGAGTCGAGGAGTCGATGGAGTAGTATAGATGCAAGGTCAACCAACACGGCACCCAACGAGTTCAACCCACGTGCAGATTACATGCTCGGTCACAACCACAAAGAACCCATGCAGTTCAGACCCCCATGCCAATTACATGCCAGGTCCAACCAACACAGCACCCATGCAGTTCAAACCTCCATGCCAATTACATGCCAGGTCGAACCCACATGCAGTTCAGACCCCCATGCCAACTACATGCCAGGTCCAACCCACACAGTACCCATGCAGTTCAAACCTCCATGCCAACTACATGCAAAGTCCAACCCACACAGTACCCATGTAGTTCAAACCTCCATGCCAGTTACATGCCAGGTCTAACCCACATGCAGTTCAACCCCCATGCCAACTACATGCCAGGTCCAACCTACATGACACCTATGCAGTTCAACCCCCCATGCCAACTACATGACATGTCAAGCCCACAGGGCGCCCGTGCAGATCAAAACCACACGCCACCAGTACCAGGTCAAACCCATCAGACCCTCGTTCAAATTGTCATTATTTCACTGTTGTTCAGCATTCATAATGGATCATGCAGCAGGTCTCCAAAAGGTGCACAAGGTTGACTCCATGTCCATGTAACGTCTTCTCTGTCCAGTGGTTTTCTGAATGAATAGCCTTCACAGATGCCCAGTGTTGGGGTGCTAGAAGAGCAGGATCCTCCATCATCTCTTCTGAGCAGCAGGCCGGGGAGTCCTCTGCTGGCTCAGATGGAAGGGTTCTGTGGCCGGGGATTTAGCTCCTCCAACCCCAAGATGCAAGCCTTTCTCAGGCTGAATTGCAGAGTAATGGGCGGAGCCAGCTGGACCTGGAAGATGGGTCCTCTCAAATCAGTAACCGTCTTGGAAAGACCCCAACCAAGGTCCTTTTCGAACTGAAGTTGTTCTCTCGCTCAGCTGGGGAGGCAGAGAAACTGATGCCAAGCCTTCAAGAACAATGGAGGGGAATGTTCAAATGTTTTCGATGGTTCTCGGTTGTAAGACCTAGGTTGTGTTTCAGTAGCTGAGGGGAAGAGCCCTCACATCTTCCCCTTGACATTTCTTTCGGGAATCTCTGTCACCATCTTGAAGGACATTCCAGTTCATGTAACGGACATTACGACTGCCGCGTGAACACTTGGTTTCTCTTGAAGGGGAACTTCTACAGAGCTGTAGACGTCAGACAGCACCCTATCCCAGCATGCAACTCTGGACACTCGGACCACACTCCCATCAGTAAGACAACACACATATGATGTAGATGCAGAGTTCAGGAAAGCACCGGGAAAGGACAGAAAATTCAGAACACAACCCTGAAGTATGTCACAGAAATCCAACTCTTACAACACTAACTATACTATCCTTAAATAACTTTAAACAAAAAATTACTATTATGAAACTAAACGCTTAATAAGCACAAACACCAACAACTCCTGCCTATTCAAATCAACCTCCACCTAACAGGTTAACCAATCAAATAGCCGAAAACATTTCGTGCCCCAGCGTAGAAAACGAAAATAGTGACTTACGGTTCGCAGTTTCTTGTTCATAGTTAAGTTGTGTGACTCACAGAACCGCAGTTTTCTCTTGTTCATAGTTGACCTGTGAAGGAGTTGAATAAGAAGATTTGTTTCAGTGCTCAAATGAACCAATAAGCAGTGGCAATGTTGCATTATAGTCACACTGAAGCAGTAGTCACGATTCAATCTTTATTATTAATTTATAATTTCTTATTAATCGACTAAAATGTTTCTATATTATGAAACTCGGTGGCATTCAACTAGCCAGCTTTTATGAGCCTACTCAGCTTTAAAAACGGTTAGAAGATGGTCAGATCTTCACTTAATTGTATTGTTATTCACCGTCTTTTGATTAAATGTTTTATACTGTGTTCATTCATTGGGGGATGATGAATGAACAACCCATCCTTATAGAAGACCTGTGGCCTTCTGTGGCAATGCGCGTTCACAATGCGCTGAAAACTTTTCATTGACAAAAATAAAACACACGGGAAACTACGGAAGCGTATTGCATTCATGCAAAATTATTGATAGTTAACTCGTTAATTCAGAAAAACCGGATGCTTTTATTTTTATTTTGCATGAATGCAATACGCTTCCGTACTAGTGAGATGATGTGTTGCTAAAGTTAGTAGGCTATACTTAGTTGTTAACGTACAATGCGATATGCTGTTAATCGCATCGCTCCGTGTGTTAGACCTATATTCTAAAATATATGTGCCTGTATTGCTTCAGGCTAATAACTTATACGTAGGCGTGAGGTAGTGGTGTGAGTCAC
>OMKX01107652.1:0-10160 GCA_900302425.1 Brosme brosme
GTGTTACTAAAATAGGCAATATGAATAATAGTCCATACACACTTATTATGGCTATGGCTTTTCCTCCAAATTACCCTCAAATAGGCCTATTGCCCTTAAATCATATCTACAGCACCTTTATGGGTTAGTCTAGATAGAGGGAGAAGGAGTGATTGCAGAGGGGATCTGTGTAGTAAAAATAGAAGATATGTAAATGAAACGACAGGGCAGTACATGGTTGGTCAGGTTCTCTTCTCCTCGATGTGGCCTAACACCAGGAGTATGGGACCCTCGGCTGTTGGGCTGCATGCGGCTCTTTTAGCCCCTGGCCTGTGGCGGCCTGGGAAGGCTTATGTATGTATCCTATTTGTACATGCTCCAATCCTCAAACCCTTAGACAAAATACAATATAAATAACTAAACAAAATATTTGTTAAAATGTATGTGTGCTCACACAATCAGGTCAAAGGTCAAATGTTCCACAATAAAGCCGTCTATCATAGGGTCGTAACATTTTGACACATGTTGTATTGTCATCCCCTCTCCTGTGGCCACTTAGTCAGGTAATCAATCATCACACATATGTGTTGATTCCGGTAATTGAGTCATCGACAGCTTTATAATTAGTTCCATTCCAATTAGCTCAATGGGTTGTTTATGTCAGATGTCAGTGTTATGGATCATCATTTGTCCTTGATCATAACTGCTCTTCATAACATTTGACACAAACCAACATTTTACATTCACAATGATGTGGGACATCCATTTATTGGAGTGTACTCCCCTTCTGCTTGAGGCCACTGCATCAAAGGAAAACTAGAAATCAAAGAAATGATATGAGAGAAACCATTCTAAGCACAACTGGGACAATGCTTTACAATACAGCAGACATTAATGTTAACACACTATGGAGGTATTTCAAGCAAAATAACCCATTTGTTGATGTCTGCCCACATTGCCGGCCAGTATCTTCTGGCTTCTCTCGTTCAGATCCCACAATGTGGTATGATACTACGTGCAGGTCTACAAATACTTTGTTCGCCTCCTCTGTATTGCAGAGAGCCTTTGTTTTAAATAAGCCTCTGAGTATTATAACATTTGTTGTAGTAAAAAGACAGGTGTGTCTTTTCAACTTTACAGGATCAATTCTACGCAATATCTTAAATGAAGCTTTTTCCTTAAATTATAAACACATTTATTAATTGTTCATGACTTCTTCAAATGAATACTTGAAACAACGATGACCAAAACGGTCCTTTCAGACAAATACTCAGTAATTAGTTGTATACACAAAACAAAAAAATTAAAAAACATTGGACATTCTTGTGTTACAAACGAATACAAGTCTGTCTAGTTTAAATGTAGCCCTCAATAAATTAGCCAGACATCAGAAGAATTACAAACTTCCATGACGCCAGACATCAGTAGGCAAGGGGTTTCCTCCAGATAATTTGATAAGAGCCAGACACAACCTATGAATGAAGGAGTATGGAGACGGCATATGGAGATATTGTCATCATCAGGACTGGGTTTCACATTTAGTCTGAATAAACTACCCATTTCTGCTGCTAGGTACAGTCAAGTCCTCACTATAGAAGTGGCCCACAAAGGGGAGCTGTTCCTCAAATCCAATGGGTCAACATAATCCTCACTCTATTGTCAATTAAAATGCAGCCCCCGGACCGCCAAAGCTCATGGATCGGCCTTTGTTTCTACCAATCAGCCTCCTCCCCGCTTTCAGTAGAGACCCTGTGTTGGTCGATCCCTGCAGGCCTGCAGGAAGCATCTTCTGTGGGGACAGCGCTGCCGAGCGGGCTTCCTGGAGCTCCCTGCAGAAGAGCACATGGACTTAATGGTTTGAGGTATTTCCTTCTCCATAGAAGGCAAGAGAGAAATAATGGGATATATGGGCTACACACTTTTTGCACATATATTTACTGAAGAAAGAGCATTTCTTTAAAATGATGATTCCCCAGTCGTTAACATAAGCCAATTTAACAAAGGATACAACACATGGAGTCAATCAACTTGTCCAATCAGTGAACTCTGTACGTGGAAAGTACAAATTACATATACATGTTGAACACAAAACACAATGAGTCGTAACTCATTATGCAAGTATATGCTGGTCAATCTTTTCACACTTATTGCAAAACCTGTTTAATGGCAACATTATTTAACTTAAACACATTTGACTTGTAGTACTCAATGATGAATGCATACAAGGAGTTACGGTTACTATTATTGTTAAGAATCCTATTGCATCATCCATGCCTTAAAAAGGTGAAGTGTGTAGTATCAAGTAGCATCTACCCCCTCCCCCCCTGCCTGCCTGCCTGCCTGCCTTTCCAACAACAAAGGAGAAGCTGCAGTGGCCTGTACTGGCCTGTATTGTGTAAGGTGCCATTATGTTACTCCAACTATGTCATCGTCTATATAACAGTATCGAGAAGCCAAGGGATGAGGTTCCTTGATAGAGCTATAAATTGTATTTAGTACAAGTTCTTGTTTTCATGGGATTATACACTAAATAAAAATCAGACTTATGCATATTATATTCGATTATTGCCAAGTCTGTTCGGCTAGATGTCACTAAATTCTACAGTGCACCTTCCACTGCTTGATTGTAGGATACAGCTGTAGGATATAATTGTATTTGCACCATATCATCCATTCCTACTTTTTAAGCATGGCTGTCCTGAACTTCTCCACATTGAGCTCTCTACGTAGCTCAGTGGCCAGTCTCCCTGTCCATTCCTTTTTCAGAACGACGTGCTTGCACAGCGCTCGAGCCGATGGACGTTTGGTTGGCTCAGGATCCAGCAACAACTGACAAACAAAAACAAGTACACATCATTAGGACTTTCATTTTGTCTTTCCCATTGTGGTTCATTGGTTCTTGTACATTCATTTTTGAATAACCACTGGCAGTGAGGAAACTAAAGAAGAGCGAACATGATGTTGGACCCACGAGGAAGTACCTGCAGCAGGCTTCTGAAGGGAGGAGAGAGCTCCAGGGGCAGGCTTGGTAACTGACCCTTCCTAAGGCTGTGCCATTCATCTCCATTTTGGGGCAGAGGTGGAGCACCAGCAGCCAGCAGCACAGTGAGACACAGGGCAAAGATATCTGCCTTAGTGAGATTGCTATAATCCTAGAGAAGCAAGAGCATGCAGAGGTCTTGAGGAACTGCTTACAAAAGTACTGTAGGCCATGCCAAAAATACGTTTGTAGTGGTGAGTTTACATAACGTTGTATACTGATGTTCAAACGACAGACCAGTTTACCTCCTGTAAAATCTCACTGGCAAGAAAGCGGATGTCTCCCTCCTCAACTTCTGGACTGGTGAATGATGTCACATGACCCAAGTCCCCTGCACAAAATGTCATGCAGTGGGGAATGACATGCCATTGAGACACAATAACAAGAATGATAAGAATAATTTAGGGGAAAAAAACGAACTACATGGACAATAAAAAACGTTTATACCAATTTTATAAATGACGCCTGCTGAAGAGCTTCCATCGTCTTCTTCATCAGTGTCCCCTTCATACTCAGCACTTTTGTCCTTCTGCTGGCATATGAATATATTGCCTGTAAAAAAACATAAAAAGACCGATTATTTATTTTAGTAATATTAACATGAGTCTCTATATTACTCTACATCCAAGTGCATGGAAGTGCCAAAGTCAAATTAGAATCTAAAGCCAACATTGCCACTGACTTGCACGTATTAGCAGTAAGTGTATTATTTTACCTTAGCAGGTAGATCGCAAAAGAAAATCGAAATATTCTGGTCATTTAATTTAAGTAAAGAGAATACACCTGACACATTGGCTTTCAACCATCAAGTGTACAATTTTAAAAAGAGGTACACGTTTTGTTCATGTAGTGCAAGAGCAAAACATACAAAGAATGCCATTAAAACCCTAATTACTTGGCTTGATGTCCAGGTGGGCGAGGCCTGAGCTGTGGATGTATTTCAGACCCAAGGAAACCTGCAGGAGAAGGTCCTTGAGCTCCTTCTCTGAAAACAGCTCACCCTGGGCCTCCTTCTTCATGATGGAGTCGTAGAGGCTTCCGCCTGGGTCACAAATCAATCAAGCAATCCAAGGTGATGAACAAGACAAACACACTTTTCGGTTTTCATTTTGTGATTCAAGCCACATGAAATGCCAGCTCACCATCACAATACTCATTCTGAATAATCATGTGGTCATCTTCGGCCCATGCTGAATAATAGCGAACTACGTGAGGATGATGGCCAAGAACGGCGTGTGCGTAAACTTCCTTCAGCGCCAACTGTCTGAGGAAGTAAGGAAGGCAGATATGAAGAGCAAACAAATTAAAGCCCAGGAGCTTTAGTTAATAAACTCAAGGCAATTAAGACCATGTCGAGTAAGAAAGGCTGTGTTTTACACGAGGTCCCATGATGACTCACTCGTTTGCTGATCCTGCAAGCGGTCTGCGGAGACGTTTGATGGCGTAAAAGCAGCCATCGAGTCTTTTCACACACTTGAATACGGCTCCAAACTCCCCCACTCCTATGTGTTCCAGCTCCAAGAACTCACTCTGGTACCGCGACAGCATGAAGGCCTGGACAGCTTGCCTCTGTTCACCAGATGGAGAGACTTGTGATTATGACAACAACAAAGAACATGAAGAAAGGAGAGACATGGAGACTGGTTCAGCTCAGCTCAAATAGATGACCCATCTGGACATCAAACATCTCTTTTGAACATCAGAACATCATAATCTATGCAAACATCGTCTTTGAACATCAGAGCCTTGTCACTATTCAACTATGCCTAAAAAGCATGAGATTTTGACTCATGCAGTGGGTGGACGTCTGACAGCCGTGTTCTTTAATGGTTCCCTGAATCTTCCGGAAGAAAGCCATATTTGAACCCTTACAATTTTCTGACAGGAAGTGTGGAGGCAGCAAATGACAAAGCATGATGAAAACAAAACAGGTCCATGTGATCAAAATAGAAAATCTATTTGACAGAGTGATAAATAGATTTACCTTTGGCGGGAGGAAGGCTTCCTCATCCTCCTCAGACGACGCAAGGCTATGTTTCAATCTGAGAAGAGTTTGGCCTTTAGTCTCACAGGAGGCCGAGCCTACACAAAACCTGTGGGTGGTCCGATTACAATCCTATTAATCACAGTTTAAACCATGAGTAAGACTGACCATGGACACATATAAATAGCACAATTATGATATGTAGGGCTTCAGCAGACATCTTTTAATGTGGCTTTGTTGTCCTAAACCTGGTGACAGCGGTCATACCAATTGGTACACAAGCAGTAAATAAAGACTGACTTGGATGAAAATAGGGCGCTTTAGGCAAAGCCTCTTGTTTCGATACTTCTGCCATCATGCAAATTGACTATTTCTCCCTGATAGATCAAGATCATACATGGTGCAATGTTCCTAATGGAAGGAACCATTGTGCGAGGCGATTCAATTTCACCTCTGTGCGTACTCCTGTTCATAATCATCGTCGTCACGTTTACAAATCTTCCTCTTGTTTTGCTCACTGCTTCTGCTAAGGGTGCTGGGGGTGAAGGGGTTCACGTTGACATCAGGAGTGTGGCTGTGGCTCAGGCTCGAGTCTGCAAACGCAAAGGATGATCGCTGGGTTCTTTGACTAACTCTTATCTTGGCGATGGAGCGAGGCTCGGACGACTTAGATAGAAGACTCTGTTGAGGAAACAAAAAAGGTGTTTTTTTTGCAGGGGACCCTGCCTGCAAGCCCAAACCATTTGGCTAGTTTGGCTAGTACTACAAACTGGTTTCAACTTCACCTTCGGTGTACTTGGTGAGTCACAGAGTCTAAGCTTATTGAAGGCATAAGGGATAGGGTTGATGGACTGTGCGATTCTTCTACTGCGTTGGCGATTCACCCTGGGGGTCCTGCACGCAGAGCCTGGACTCTGGTTGGAAGAGATCCTAGAGAGGCAGTAGTCAAAAACGTCATCACTGCTGCTTCCATCGTCTCCGGAGCTGCAGAACTCTAGCTGCTGGGCGATCCCATCAAACACCTTCGCCATCTTCGGGGCCTGGTAAAAGTAGTTAAAATAAGTAACAATACTGAGTCCTGAGTCGCGCAAAACGCTTGACAATATGGTCTCCGTAGCACCACACTGTCAATCGAATAGTAGCCTCTCCGAATTTGCAGTTTCAGACGTATTTAAAGAAACGTAAAAGAGACAATAATACTCACGAACAAATCGCCTATCCAACCACCACGCTTGAAATTCGCGCTGGGTATGTTAATAGCTTCCTGATTAATTAATCATGCCACACCTTTAACAGTTCCAGCTATCCAATTGGCCAAAGATAAATAATTCATACGTTGACGTGACACATGCGGAAAGCCTATGCTTTTGACGCGAATTATCGTCGATGCCTGTCAGGTGAAACCTTGTAATATTGCCTACTTGATTTGTATTTCATAATTTACATAATTACAACATACACGTTTTGCACCAGCTCTGTATATAATATAATATCCTGACCGACGTCTGTATTTATAATGCATTAATTTACCTGAGTCACTTTACAATAAATGGTTAATGGTTAATTGAGGCGGACAAATTAATGAAGTAAGTCTATGACAAAGAAGTACACACAAGAATTGGGCCTTCATTAATTATGAAATAGCCCACGTGAGCGGAAGTGTGTGACCTCATCAAAACACTGACTCTGGCAGGGGGAGGCAGCCCTTCTGTGGATGTGACACGCTTACAAATAACCGAATCAGAGCAGCGGGGAATCATGGTATTGCCGTAACTGTTTCCTCGGAGCGGTCTTCATTTTACTTGTGTCAGCTGAGTTCGTGTCGTTTCCTTTGGACTCCTCGACAGCACCATGGTCGAGCAGTCGGATCGGGCTCGGCTGCTTGACTGGGAGGAGATCCCACCACCCGTACCAACCCAGGCGGTTCCCTCGTCACCCGTGAAGAAAAATGCACCGGAGAAAACTTCCCCGCCAGACGGTCGCACACAGGGTGGCAGTGCGCCTCGCACTGGGTGGGGCACCGCTAGCACAAGGGGTCCAAATGTAACAGCTGTTGTCGCCAGCGGGGATGTCAGGCCAGCCCGGCTCCGAGTGGATCACTCTGTCCCCGGGTGGGATATAGCAAAGTCCCTTGGTGCTGATCATATTGGCCTCTCGGTGAAGGAGCAGTGGGAGGAAAAGGATCAAATCGTGGCTGTATTCGTCGTTACCTTCGACACAAGATCAGGTAAAAGTAGTATGGCTAGTAGGCCTACTGTTAAATCCTGCAACAAAGTTGACGGAGTCATGTTCGATTGAACAGAATGACATTGCATGTAGTGTGTAACACACAGTCTGACATGTGAGCTAATTTAGTTAGTCACTTGTTAGATTTACTTTCATTATTTCGCACTTCTCTTTTTCGTCCTTGAATTGGAATTATACAGGAAGTAGTCAGGAATGGAGAAAGTGAATAAAGTCTCACATTATTTACATTGCTTTTTATTGACAGGCAACATGGTAGAATGGTCCTTGCCCCTGGATATGGATCTCGACGGAGTGGAATTCAAATCGATTGCCAGTGGCTCTCACCGCATCACCAGTGACTTCATGTAAGCATCCTATCCCAAACCCTTAAGCTTATCGATGCTTATTATTATGAGTATTATTATCATCAGGTCTTTGGAGTCTGGATCAGTGTGTTTGTGTAATACACATTAACAGCACAATGCGTTCATTCATTTCTTATTGTGCATGTTTATCTTCTCCGGGTAGATATTTCCGTAAAGGTTGTTACTTTGGACTGGCCTGTTTTGCTAACATGCCTGTGGAGAGTGAGCTGGAGCGTGGTGCTCGGATGAAGTCTGTGGGTATTCTGTCTCCATCCTACACCCTCCTGTACCGCTACATGCAATTCCTGGAGAATCAAGTAAGGTAAGTGTTTACCCAAGTTTCCTGCTGGCTTCTGTTAATGTGTGTTTAATGCGGTTTGTGATCTTCTGTGTTGATTTTCAAACTGTTTTTTTCTGTTGCCTGATCTCTGCGTGCACTATGTTATGTACTTTCTTCCTGCCTCCCTTAGTTCCTGATTGCTTGTTTGTGTTCTCTCATCTATAAAACATGCAGCCTAAGTCCCAGTGCCTACTGTGGTCACAGGAGCTTATTTGCCCGTAGCTTTTGTTTCAAGTGTAAAACGTTGACAGGAAAGAGAACAAAAACAGTTTCTGCTCTTCCATTCACTACGCACTAACAGTTGGTCTCATACTCCTTGTGGAAGAAGGCCGTGTCCTTATTGGGGAGGCTTAAACTACTATTGTATTCTAGTTAGGAAGGGTCTGGTCTTTTATACAAACGTCTTTTATATAATGTGTTTGGGAAAGTGTGTCTCTTGAACATATCGGAAATCTGCATTAAAGACAAGCGGATGCCTCTTACATTTGACATTAGTTGTTACTAGTGCAAGGCATTTAGGCTGTCAAGGCCCTTAGACAGACATCAAGGTGCCATGGCAGAAAATGACACAGACAACGCCCACTACCAATATATTCTCAGGTAAGGCCCACACTCTTAAAGGATTACACCTGGAGAAGAGAAGAACAAACACTGTGTAAATGACCATGAAATGCTGTGAGGGAATGAACCTCACAGGACCTGCTGAAGGCTCTGTACACCAGCGTGTTGGGGACCTGCTGAAGGCTCAACACCAGCGTGTTGTGGACCTGCTGAAGGCTCTACACCAGCGTGTTGTGGACCTGCTGAAGGCTCTGTACACCAGCGTGTTGTGGACCTGCTGAAGGCTCTGTACACCAGCGTCTTGTGGACCTGCTGAAGGCTCTGTACACAGGCGTGTTGGGGACCTGCTGAAGGCTCTAAACCAGCGAGTTGTGGACCTACTGAAGGCTCTGTACACAAGCGTGTTGTGGACCTGCTGAAGGCTCTACACCAGCGTGTTGTGGACCTGCTGAAAGCTCTCCACAAGTTGTGTAGGACATGCACAGTGTTGTGGACCTGCTGAAGGTTCTGTAGTCCAGCATGTTGTGGACCTGCTGAAGGCTCTGTACGCCAGCATGTTGTGGACCTGCTGAAGGCTCTGTACACCAGCATGTTTTGGACCTGCTGAAGGCTCTAGACCAGCGTGTTTTGGACCTGCTGAAGGCTCTACTCCAGCGTGTTGTGGACCTGCTGAAGGCTCTGTAGTCCAGCGTGTTATGTTTTGTGTTTTTAAGTGAGTTGAGTAAGAACTGTAGAAATTTAGTGGAAGTGTTTTACTGAGCGTCATTGTTTGAGACCTGCATTGGGTCTCCAGCGGTGTGTGTGGGTCTCCTACACACTGCCCATATTCTTGGGTGAGGCTTCGCAATTTATCTGAGGAATATAAACAGAAATTATAGATTCTTTCTGCTTCTTTGATCTTGAGACTTTCTGTCAGGAATAGCTAGACACCACCATTTCTTGTGGCATTGAGTACTGGTTCTACTAATAAGCCTTTTTAGAACGCCTGTTGCTACTCCTTGTATTTTAACCCTCTACTCCAACCTTCAATTATAAATGGACACATGACCCTGAACGTGCATGAAGCGTGTGCTGGGTGTGTAACCCACCCAGCACATTGTGTAAGCGTACCACAGCCGCTGCGGTGTGTTGCAGACTCCAGCTCCGATGTCCTGGCCAGTACTCCCCCCTGGAGGCCTTCTATGAGGACAAAAAGGCCATCCTCCCTCCGCTGGCCAACGGACAGGTCACTTCCTGCCCGACCTGGAGCGTGACCAATATCAGTCGCTGTATGCACCCGGAAATGAAGGTCAGAGCTGGCACACTGACGCACGGCCCTTAACCTTTTCCTCATACACCCTACACTATGTATTCCATGTCATTGACCAAAGATCCTAAACGCACAGACGATGAAATTGTGTTAGAACAAGCTTGGACGTAATAAAATAAAAAACAGCAATATAAAGGTTATTCATTTATTGTATTTATTTTGATTTTAACATAATGTTATTATTATTAAGGTTGTTTTGGACATGGTTAGCATTTTCTAATCAATAAATAAGTAACTAAGGGTTCCTTCCTGCAGATCACCCACCCGGCGGGCTGCATGTCCCAGTTCATCCGCTTCTTCGGGGAGCAGATCATGGTCCTGTGGAAGTTTGCACTGCTGAGGAAACGCATCCTCAT
>OMKX01107661.1:0-10969 GCA_900302425.1 Brosme brosme
AGGCCCCAGCCGACTCTGCTCTTTGGGCTTGGATCACCGGCCTGCAGCCATGACTTTAATAGCATCAGTGTTGGTGATGTCAGCTCGTCTTCGTAGAGAATCTCGTGCCTTTCCGTGCGGTCTGTAGGGCTTGTACATCACGACAGCGCATCGCAATGACCGCCGCCATTTTGGCAAGCGTAGGATCGTTGGAATGTTAGTTATTGTGTTGGTGGTGATGGGATTTTGCTCATTGTTTAGTCATTCCTCGTGGAATGATGCGTCATTATGGGGAGACATAGTTGTGTGCAAAAGTGCCACGGTTTTTCTCATGCGAGATGTGGCGAAACAAAGTCTGCATGGGCCTAGGTTACTGCGTATTTACGATGGTTTTGGATTTGACAGAACTCCAACTCTCTTGAGACCTTTCAATATGGCGGAGTATCGTCAACCAAAACTCCCATGATGCATTCTGATGTACTAGAACTATTGTCATCATCCCATCGTCCTTCACCCTCTCTACATTGTCAGGCCTGCTAGATCAGAAGAGATTTGACCATTGTCAAGCCATGATGATGGCTTCATGTTGAAGTCACACCTGAGTTTGATCTAAACCCTTTGATGCAGATGAAAAAGGTCATGTCACTTGCTTTCATCCGCAAGCGAGAAGTGGTGGTCGAGGCAGCTTAAACACAAGCCGAAAGTTATATGAACGTTACATCTGCTTTTAAAACACAGTTAAAAACACATCTTTTTAGTTCAGCTTTCCTTTCCGCCTCCTGATTTCTACTTGCACTGCCTCTTTTATTTTCCCTGTTTTTACTTGTTTTCATCCCTACATCTGGTGTACACTTTATGCCCTATGTATTGTTTGTTTCCCCTCTGAGTGTTTCTGTGTGTGTTTTTCCCTTTGTACCTTGCATCCATGTCCATCGTGTGTCAATCTCCGTCCTGTACGCTTGCTCTGACTGTCCATGTCTGAGTGTATTATGTCTATAGTGTCAGTGTCTGACACACGTGGGGTCGCCTTAGCTCAGGAGGTAGAGCGGGTTGCCTCGTAACCGGGAGGTTGCTAGTTCGAACCCCGGCTCCTCCTAGCTAAGTGTCGAGGTGTCCCTGAGCAAGACACCTAACCCTAACTGCTCCCGACGAGCTGGGTGTCGCCTTGCATGGTTGACTCCACAATCGGTGTGTGAATGTGTGTATATGAACACACATTAGTCGCTTTGGATAAAAGCGTCTGCTAAATGTCTGATTGCTTTATATGTACTTATTATTGACTATATGTATCTTATTTGTACAGTGCCCATGGGTACCTTGAAAGGCGCTTCTAAATAAAATGTATTATTATTATTATTATACACACATGAATGCTATTTATGGTTGTTTATTGCCAGCTAGCCTAATATAGTAAGAAGTACATTCTAGGGCAATATACAACACAATAAGTCACACAGCCAGGGTGCCATTGGATCAGCAGAGATAGCCTTTAGTGCATTATTTGTTCATTAACACATATTTCTTTTTTTGCAGATAATCTCGGCATTTGTCTGTCCAAAGATAAATGTAAGCCACAACTGATTAATGTGTGGAATTTTCTCACTGGCAAAGCAGAAACTCTGAATTTGGAGGAACTGGCTGCCAGGTAAGAAAATACGTTGTTGTTTTTTTACAAACCTTACACAAATTCATGTGTGCACAAAATATATCATCCTATATACACAACAGAAATGTACATCTCATATTATGTAAAATAAGCCAATTTATTAAATATCTTGGTATCGTGTCCTTTTTGCTCTTCTCAACTGAAAAGATTACCAACTGTTATTGTATGACATTTTAATACATTCACTTATTTGCCATATTTTATATTAAGGAAAGTTTCATAACACATCAGAAAACAAATGCAAAATAATACACTTAAGAGATAAACCTAGATAGATCATTTATCTATCTGTCTCTCGCAGAAAAAACTATCAATCTGTAGAAATAATGATTCTCCTGCTTTGCATTTTTCTTTTATACAGGACTGGCAATCTTTCAGATGACCAAACATTTATTACTTGCAGGACTCCAAAAGAAGCAATACTGGTAATGTTTACTTTGACATTTGCAGAATATCTTATGGGCATCTGCTAACTGAATAAATCATAATAGTATAGAAATTACATTACAGTACAAAGCATAGATCTTTTCTTTAGGTGCTGATGGATACCAGTTCCTCCATGAAGGTGAAATGCTATGGTGATCTGAAAATGAAGAAGATAGATGCTGTGAAGGAGCTATTTGACAGCTTTGCAACAAGGACCATGGCCTATGATTTCCATCACGTGATTGGCCTTGTGAGGTTCAGCTCAGAAGTGAAACTCATGCATACATTTACAGAAACTCTGGAAAAATTCAAGGTAGGTTTTTAACATTATCTCAAGAAAGTTGTAATCAAACATAGAAAATATGCCATAGAAAATATGGCAATTAGAAATCAACATTTCATAGGCTATATATGTTACATCAAATTCAAAAAATTGAATCAATTAATTAAATTATTCATTGCCATATATAGCATGATTTTTTTTCCATAAGATGACTGTTAAATTTTTTTTGAGTCAATGGAAATATACTTTATGGAATACAGATGAAGCCCTTTTGACAGTGTACACTTGATGAAACGATATAAAGGTATTTTCAGCCCTAAACCTAGACCTACAATTAACAACAGGAACATCTGCGTGACCTTAAAACACAAAGGAAGACTGTTCTGTACAATGCCCTGCAACATGGAGTTAATGAAATGGAAGCAGTGAAGAAGAGGTTCCCTGAATGTAGACTTCGCATCATATGTCTCACAGATGGAAATGATTTTGGGTAAATTCTGTATTTTTTCAAACACAAATGTATTCAATGGACATGCTCTCTCACAACCTTACACAAGTTCAAACAATAACCACAGTTGCATAATAATTTCAAATCAAATCCAAACATGTATAAAGGTAGGTGTATATTGTTTTGTAATCATCCATACTAAGTTCATATTGTGTTCATATGTAGGTGGTGCAGATTTGTATGGGCTATTTACTACAGATTGAATTTAATGATACATGAGTTTATGATGCTATGTGAATCATTGGCCACAGGTCAACAGTAAAACCTGAAACCGTTGCAGTAAATCTGATCAAATCCAACATCATTGTGGATTCTATCCTGCTTGGAGAAGTGAATAACAACACACTTCACGGAATCAGCAATGCAACAGGTATAGCACCACTAGAGCCGGTAACTCAGTCACACATAATCAAAACATAGCCTATATTCAATGTATTTTAACTTTACGTCCAAATCTGGATTTAGGGGGTTGCTGTTTCAAGCCGCAAACAAGCAAAGATGGCCTCAAACTTTTTGAAAGTGAGACTGTTCTTTCTCTGGAAATGAGAAAACCCAAGAAAAAACTTGATCCATCGTCCATCAAAAGTGTGGTCAGTTACAGAGGATGAGTACATGCTCTATAGTTAATGGTTGTCTTTTAAAATAAACACACACACAAAAGAGACGAAAGTTCTAATCTTTTAAGTTGTGCATTGCATCTGTGCACCAGACTGTTTTAAGAAGCCTCTTTGCCCCACACGGCTACGATGACCTCCCCGAGACCTCTCTGCCAAGCAAGTTCAACGACAAAGTGACCGCTGCAGAGAAGTTTGTACAAACCAACTAATCAATCATGTTGTGTTTTGCCCTTCCTCCCATGTCATGTTGAGTTCTCTGGTTATAGGCCCAGCCCCCTACACCATACTGAACCAAACACACACTTCTTTCTAAACAGTGCTTTAAAAAAGAAGATCCAGGAATCTAAGAAAAGGCCCTTAATGGAGAAGGACAAACGTATACTAGAGGAGTTGAGGAGCCTGCATTGTGACCCTCATCCCTACTTCAACATCTTCCCATCCGAGTCAGACTTCAGTAAGTGAGAATCTTGGCCACGTGGGACTGGTTACTGGATTCAGTGTTATCATTTATCAGAGCTGGAGACTTGAGACTCGGAATCGAATCGGAATCGAAATGCGAAAATGGCGACCTGAATGCAAAAGTTCTTTCAGATTCTCAGGCCTAGGATAAATAATCATTGAATGCAATGTTTGTTTGTTTTTGCTGCTGCTGGATGCATAAAGGGAAAAGACTGCATTATTATTATCTCACCCTGATGTACCATAAGTGCCCACCGTAGTTCGTAGTGTACTCGGTCGGAAGTGCTTCTGTCCTTGCTTTAGATCGCTTTGTTAGGAATCATGAATATGTGTCGACTATCCAATATCCAATATCTTTCTAAATCGGTCCAAAAAAACAATTTTAGGTCCCCTTACATCAAATATTCCAAACGTTATGGCCGGCATCGAGGCTGATCGCAACGAGATGACGAGGGATCCCCACTGTAATTTAAATGTCAGTGATTAGAGTTCTCTCTGTTCCACTACATATTGCCTTACCCTTACTTGTTATTTAAAGAGAAAGCTAAACTAAACTATGCTGAATGGATGAACGAAGGAAAATGCAACCACGGTTCTATGGATGAAGGAATTCATTGGAAACTTTGCTGTCAATCTTCTTCAAAATGTTGACATTGATTTTCAACTGGAATCGTTATGTATTTGTTTGACTGTAGGCCTATATATCTTCAACAACACAAAACAATGCTGGTAAGAAGTTTGTGTTGCTGGTGAATTTTTGTGTCCACCAGCCACAGTAGCTGGGACCAAAGAAAGTTAACTGCAGGTCCTGTTGCTGAGGCAGGTTTGCTTCTGCATTACTGACATCTTCCTTATTTTGGCCATTATCTTTGAGCATTTTATTTCATTGACATTTGCACTGACATTGACGCTGCATGCCTTCATTGTTATATTATGATGCAGTTTATAAATATGAGGCAAGATGTCCCTCAATTTATAACAAAATGGTGTTGGTTGTGTTTTAGTCTTAGATCATTGGATCCTCAAAGGATATTTGATTCATAGGAGGAAATTGTGACATAATATAGATTTTCACTACTACACTACCAAGACCCATGCCAAGTGGTGCACATACTGCTCAATTACAACCAAATCGATTTTTAAGCTCATATATTGCAACAATATCTGGGCCTGAACCTACAAGATCTTACCTAAAACAGCTTTTCATCTGACAAACAAAATTTGCTAGGATATCTATCTTTTCAACCATTGTTAAGACATTGAGGGCCTAGACCAGAATCTTAATATATAAGAATATACAGTAACGTATGATTGAGTGCCTATTCTGAAACACATAGACACACCTGCAGTATTTTTGCTAAATGGTTGAGAGGACTCAACATCTTTTCCAATATGCTCTTCTTAATTGAGTAGGCCTAGGCCTATGCTATGACAAACTGGAAACATAGAATTTTCTTCAAGAATGGGCTAGTGGAGCCATGGGTGTTGCATGTACCGGTTGTCTTGAAATCCAGGCTCTGACTCTGAGTCTGTACTTGGATGTACTGGGGATCAGGCTGGCTCGGCTTGCCTCAAACAATAATCACGTCTTAACTAGTGCACTGAACTGTATCGACAATCTCACTGGCGCTGCTACTGTTACTTTTCATTGACATCCTGTTCCTAGCATCTGGAGCCTTTTAAAAACATTACAAATGTAGCTACTCTGTATAATGCCATTCAGCTGACTCTTATCATCAAAAACACCTATACATATATATTGGGCAACATCGTTCATAGAATAGGGCTTTGGAGATTCATTGAGGTTATGTGTTGACAATATATATAACGTGATTTTCATGTTGAAGATATTGCTTGTAAAAGAAGTTAGCCCTTTGTGGATGAGCGGCTTAATTTACAAAAAAACACTTTTATGTGTTTTATTTCTCATGTGTGATTTCTAACTGTTATGTGGGATCATGTGGGATTTCTAACAGTTCTGTGTGTGATTTTTAACTGTGATTTCTAACTGTTAAGTGTGTGATTTCTAACTGTTGTGTGTGGTTGCTAACTGTTCTGTGTGATTTATATCTGTAAGGTGTGATTTCTAACTATAATCTTAGATTTTTTACTGTAATGTGTTATTTCTAACTTATGTGTGTTTTCTAACTGTTTTGTTTAATTTCCAACTATTATGTGGAATTTCTTAGAGATGTGTGATTTATATATTTTATGTGTGATTTTTAACTGTTATGTGTAATTTCTAACTATTAAGTGTGATTTCTAACTGTTATGTCTGATTTGAACTATTAAGTGTGATTTCTAACTGTTGTGTGTGTGATTTCTCACCGTCTTTAATCAGTAATTTCCAACTGTGATGTGTCTGATTTATAACGATTATGTGTGATTTATAACTTATGTGTGATTTCTAACTGTTATGTGTCATTTCTAACTTATGTGTGATTTCTGTCCATAGCGTTTTGGAAGATTCTGATGCAGGGTCCCCCTGACACGCCATATGAGGATGGCACCTTTGAGCTGTACTGTCAGTTTGGTCCGGATTATCCGGTGAAACCTCCCACACTCCGCTTTGTGACACGTGTATCCTTCCATTTGTAGTTTTGTGTTTTATTATTATCATTACAAAAGAGCCAATGGAGATGTAAATGCAGCAGTTGTTACGTTATCTTAACATAAGCAAAGATGTACCACTGCAATATCAACAATTCTGGGCGGATATGTCACAACATATTTGACCGCGGCTACAACGCCCACATTACCATGAAGGAGATCCTAGATGCGGTGTATGGCCTGCTCATCGCCCCTGAGGCTGAAGATCCACTAGACAGGTTAGATCTTCCAGCATAGTTTCAAACAAAACATTTAAAGGAAGAAACTGCTACCATGACTTGCGTTTGAATTTGTAATTATGCAGGAATCTTTTATTGGGTTTTCTTAAGATTTTGTCATGGGAGGTCATTATTTTAGTACTTTAGTACTAAAAATACCACTTACAAAGCAATTTTAAACATATTTATTAACCTAACCTTTAACATTTATTAACCTTTTTTTTTTTCTCTTTTGGAAGCATTTTGGCTGAGCAATTCCAATCCAGCAAGGAGGAGTATGAACAAGAAGCCAAGGACCATACAGCGAAAACCGCAGCCAAGTCCTTAGATGACAAGGAGCAGGTGAAGGTTTTGAGATACATTCCGGGTTCTTTGAAATCATGATATTAAAATATTGTATGTATTGTGTGTATATCTGTGCACTTGATGAAATATTTCTGAGGCCTTAATTAGCATCACAATAAAATGGCACAGGCTGCATCATTTTACATGTAGTACCATGTGTAGTACATATATAACAAATATGGGATTGGCCTATACACTTTGAATCAATGTTTTTTAAATCATCTTGAAAGGAATTGGTTGGTCGGGTTCCTGTTCCAAAGTACACACCCCAACATCTGACATGTCCACTCACTGGGAGGATTTTTGTGGATCCCGTTAAAACAAAGTATGAAACAGTCTACGAGCGAAAGGCCCTCGAGAAACACCTTAAAAAGTAGGTTTGAAATGTACTTAATCTGATTATTGTAATGTTTTTTATGAAGATGTACTGATGCTGTACCCTGGTCAAGTCTCTGCTTGGTGGTCTATTTAGAAAGTCTCCACTTTGGCCTCCAGTCACCTTCACCAAAGGCAGCCGCTAGCCTTTCAGTCTTCTCTGATGACAGCATTCCTGTGTACTCTCAAACTTACTAAAAAAATATATCTTTCAGATCAAAGTTTGAGCCAAAAATGGGGGAAGAGTTTCCGCTCAGGTCAAGGGATCTCAAATCAGATCGAGATATGAAGAAAATTGTGAAGAAATTCAGACGTCATCAGCTTGAATAACCACTGACTTCTTTGGCTTCATAAGAATAATCAAAGATGCCGGTACACATTGGTACCTCAATGTGAACCGGCATGTTAGATTCCTTTTTATAGATTGCTTAATTTTTTTTTAAGATCAAGCAATAATCATTGTACATTCTTGTCAAAGGGTATTGGCCAATACTTAAGAGGATTAGACTGCTTTCTCACTGTACCCTGTTTTTTGAATGCATCAGTGGGATTGGGAAGACACAAGCAGTGTCAAACAACAGCGACATGCTGAACAACCTAGCAAACATGCTGAACAGTTCAGCTGTTCAGCCTTGTTCCAGCAAATCATTTGACTTATCACTATACGTAAGTCATGTATCTTTTGAGTCATATCTGTTTTAAATAGACCTACTTTCAGATAAGGAGCTACAGTAGTATTACCTACAAACAGACTATATTGTGGAACCATTGCTCAGGAGACATATATCATTATATATCATATCATATATCATTTGTATAATCTTTCTTGTCTCCTTGCTCATACTAAAATGCAATTGTCTATTTTACTTACTTACTTACCTACTTTATTTTAGCCATGCTGAGTGGAAATTCATAGACATAGCATTTATTTCCGAATTAACAGATATTGTTCAGTAATCAAATAAATGCTTATTTAATATTGACATTAAAACGAATCATTTAACATATTTTCTTTACTAGGGCAGATCTGTTTTTGATCACCTATAGCTAGTATAGGCTACTGCATTTATTATATATTACAGCTATGGGGAATAAATAGTACTTGTTTCTTGAAATACAAAACCGTAATTACAGCATATTTTGCACTAGTGACTGATCAATATGATTGGCTTAATTAATTAGAGTTCAAATCATGAGTTGTGTGTTTTTAGTGAGGGTTAGGGGTTAGACTCCCAATGAGACAGCAAGAAACCTGAATTCAACTACCCTTTGTTTTCTTGTATGATTCCAACCATGCCAAATGGTTGCCTTTGCGTTAAAATTGTATTTGAAACATGAAACTGGATTAAGCAATTTATGAGAAAGACCAAAAACAGAGTGCACTGTGTAACATGAAATATAAACCCTAATAAAGCCAACATTTGGAAACCAAGATAACATGCTGCAGTTTCTACAATGTCTGTATGTTCCTTTATTTGTTGATATATTTGAATATATTATACAAAAACTCATCATGAATTGACTGTCCCCTTGATAACATAATGTCCTCTGTGCCATTAAATACAAATTCTGTTTTCTATTTGAAACTAGATCAACTACAAACTAGATCAACACTAGCCAACTCAAATAGGGGAAGATGAAATTTTCCTGTGTAGTTTAAAAGGAAAGAGAAACCAAACAATTTCCAGTAAATTTCTACTTATTTATTGAAACATATCCTGGCAAGTAAACCACAGACAATAAAATGCAGATACAGCTTTGTAGAAAAATGTCAGTGACTCGAGAAAATGACTGCAAATAGCAACACAAAGTTTATACAATCTATAAATGCATACATGTATGCGTCACAATTTGTTTTTGAAGTTGTACATGGATGTGTGCCTACACAATACAGTGTTGAATATAATTTGACAGAATACAAGCGAACAGCTTGACACTGGCAGGCCAGAGCAACTGTGTAAGCCAAACTCGTCTAGCCCAACCAAATTGCTTCACCGCAAGGCGTCTGACTAAATGGTGCACTCCAGTGGTTACGGTTGGTACTGTAGGAGGTAGTTGCTAACCTAATCCATAAAAATAGACTGTATAAAATACACTGGTAACACTTTATTAATATATTAACCATTAATTAACATAGTTAATGCAGCATTAGCATTATTATATAGCATTAGCATAGGGGTTTGGGATAGTGGGTACGGGTTAGGTTTTTGGACTGTAGTTCGGTTCTTGTTATAAGCTACTCTGGTTGTCATCATCTCACATCCTTAGTAGTCGGTTAGGTTTAACCCTTACTCTATTAAATGTATAAATGAATACCCTAGTTAACATGAACTATATTAGCAAACTTAAAAACCATTAGTAAATTATTACTAGGCCATTAGTTAACTGTTAGTAAACCGTTAGTTAATGCATATCACTGGTTAACTAATGTTAATTAAAGGTAAATAAATGTACCCTTATGGTAATGTGTTATTGTAAGCAATGCACCTAACACATGATCATTCAGACTGATCTCATGAGATCAGTCTGAATTACAAGGTTGAAATATAGAAACCAGGATCAAACCAAAAATGTGTATGGTCTGTTGGCGTATCGAAATGAAGGTTAAGTCAGAATTGTGAGAATAAAATCGGAATTGACAGATACGTTACGACACTTTAATTTAGGACTTCACCTCATATGACACGTCAACGTTGCATTTGTTTAGAAGGAATTAATTTATGCAAAGTTACATGTGGAGCTTTAAATTCAATTTGGAGGTGGCAACATTCACGCAAGGAGAACAAGCCTATCTGAAGACATAAGAGATGCTATGAGGTAGGCATATCTGAAGACATAAGAGATGCTATGTGGTAGGCCTCTCAAGACATAAGAGATGCTTTGAGGTAGGCCTATCTGAAGACATAAGAGATGCTTTGAGGTAGGCCTCTCAAGACATAAGAGATGCTTTGAGGTAGGCCTCTCAAGACATAAGGGGGTTAAGACGTATGGGGTTGTCTTAAATGGTGCGTCTATGTGTGCGCCTGTGCCTGTTTCAGTGTACAGTATATTATTGCAATAGCAAACGGAGTTACGTCCTTGTTTCCTGCTGTGTTTCCTAGCCTATCTCCCGTTTCCTAGCAGATCTCCCGTCTCTAACAGCCTACTCTGCTCTGCATGGATTCTCAGGTGTAATTAGGTGTCAGGACCTCCACCCATCTCTCCTCCACGCCTCCTCATCCACCTCTCTCTCATTCACCCTAATTACCATGCGTGATCCCTTCCTCGGGTTTTCACCTCTTTCTCTCTCACTCTCTTTTTCTCCAGCCTCTCTCCCCCTCTCTCTCTCTTCAACTCTTTATCGTGCTCCTTGTATCTTTCTATGCCTCTCTCTCTCTCTCTGTATCTCTCTCTCTCTGTTTCCCTATTTTCTCTCCATGGCCTGCCTGTTCTGCCTCTTTCCGCCCCTCATTTTCTGCATTTCTTTTGATTTGTTAAAACCCA
>OMKX01107664.1:0-11137 GCA_900302425.1 Brosme brosme
TTAAAACTCACAGACTAGTGTTAAAACTCAGTCTAGTGTTAAAACTCACTGACTAGTGTTACAACTCACTGACTAGTGTTAAAACTCAGCCTTGTGTTACAACTCAGTCTAGTGTTAAACTCAGTCCAGTGTTAAAACTCACTGACTAGTGTTAAAATGCAGTCTAGTGTTAAACTCAGTCCAGTGTTAAAACTCACTGACTAGTGTTAAACTCAGTCCAGTGTTAAAACTCACTGACTAGTGTTAAACGCAGTCCAGTGTTAAACTCACTCCAGTGTTAAAACTCACTACTAGTGTTAAAACTCAGTCTAGCGTTAAAACTCACTGACTAGTGTTAAAACTCACTGACTAGTGTTACAACTCAGTCTAGTGTTAAAATCACTGACTAGTGTTACAACTCAGTCTGGTGTTAAAACTCACTGACTAGTGTTTAAAATCAGTCTCCAGTGTTAAAACTCACTGACTAGTGTTAAACTCAGTCCAGCGTTAAAACTCACTGACTAGTGTTAAAACTCACTGACTAGTGTTACAACTCAGTCTAGTGTTAAAATCACTGACTAGTGTTACAACTCAGTAAAACCACTGACTAGTGTTAAAACTCACTGACTAGTGTTACAACTCAGTCTCGTGTTAAAACTCACTGACTAGTGTTACAACTCAGTCTAGTGTTAAAACTCAGTCTAGTGTTAAACTCAGCCTTGTGTTAAAACTCACTGACTAGTGTTAAAACTCACTGACTAGTGTTAAAACTCAGTCTAGTGTTGAAACTCAGTCTAGTGTTACAACTCAGTCTTGTGTTAAAACTCAGTCTAGTGTTAAAACTCACTGACTAGGGTTACACCTCAGTCTAGTGTTAAAACTCAGTCTAGTGTTAAAATTCACTGTCTCGTGTTAGAACTCAGGGTTAGGGTTTAGTTTTCAACTCTACCGTAAGGTGTTAAAACTGTACCGTCTGGTGTTAAATCTCACTGTCTAATGTGAAGACTACCGTCTGGTGCTTAATCTTTACCGTATGGTGTTTTAACTCCCTGTCTCATGTTAAAACTCTACCATCTTTTTTTAAAACTCTACAGTCTGGTGTTAAAACTCACTCTAGTGTTAAAACTCTACCGTCTAGTGTTAAAACTCTACTGTCTATTGTTAAAACTCTACCGTCTAGTGTTGAAACTCTACCATCTTGTGTTCAAACTCTACCGTCTAGTGTTAAAACTCTACCGTCTAGTGTTAAAACTCTACTGTCTAGCGTAAAAAATCTGCCGTCTATTGTGCAAATCACTGTTTAATGTTGCAACCAGGTTCGTTTTTCGCAATATTGTATACACACTATAATTGGAACTTGAAAAGCAATCAAGGAAACCTGAAACTCGTGTACCAAATCCCTTAACCAAGATTGCAAAATTGCAAGCACAATTTCTGCCTTACATCCAGTTTTCAATTCTAAATCAAACTTCTTGCAAAACATTACACAGTTCTCTACACACCTTCATCACCAATGACCTTCATCACCAATGAGCTCCATAACCAATGTGATTTTTGTGTTTTGAGAAAATTTCCCAAGGATTCAGTGAATGAGTGTAAACCGTTGTGAAAAACTTTAAATTTCAATCTAGTGTTCAGACTCCACTCTAACGTTGTCAACTATACTCAGTCAACCATACTCAATACTCAATCAGTCATTTGTGTTAAGTCATTGATAAATATCCTACATTGCTTGAGGCCAATAAGCGTAATATACCCTGCGTTCAGAATGGATTTATGGCGCTTTTACAAGGCAGTTTGTAAAATGAAGTACGAAAGAAAATATGTATTTCTTAATAATGCATTTTTATAACCATTTGTAGAAAAGTCCCTTCTGTTGTAGTTTATTATAAATAATACATTAAAAAGGCGGATAACATTTAAATTTTAATTGTATTTATTCAAATATAATATTCCTCAAGACAGTGAAAACCTGTTCTGACGTTTCACATATGTTCCTGTATTAAATGGATAGTAGGCCAAATGATTAACCCATCCAGCCATGTTCTCTGTGTTGGAGAAAAAGACAGAACATCACATTTTGAACCAAAGAGATGCTGAAGGTTTAATAACCGTTGTACAATCATGGTGTTCATTTATAACAAAGCCACATGGTATTGGTTTGAGGAACAAGCTTTGAGCTGTTGAACCCGATATAAACCCTTTATAGACCTGAGAATGGGAACATCACCCAAACAGCCCAGAACATACATTCATCCCTTCACAAGACCACAATGATTCACTTCCACACAAAATCCAAGAAGGAAGCTTCAAATTCCTCCTGATTTTCCAATCATCGTTTGATTGGTTGAGCTTTAAGGCACAGCAAGGTCATTAGTGATGACGGCGTTGATATTTATGATGGATTTGAGCTTCAGACGAGAGCAACAGGAAGTAGATGTTGAGTGAAGTTCCTCTCAGAGCAGGCTGGGCCTGAGGGGGTTGGGCCGCACTGAGGAGTAGGCCCCGATGTGAGTGATTAGGTTGGGCTCCAGGCTGTGGGCCCTCTCCCCGGGGACGGAGCGCGCCATGCGGAACAGGAGCAGGTCCTTGGCGAGGCCCTTGACGCAGAAGGAGCCTTCCAGATAGCGGGCGGCTCTGAGCGAAGCGTTCCCGGGGAACAACATGGCCGGGGTGCAGCACTCTGAGGCCGGGGACACGGCGTAGAGCTGGGGCCACGCCCGGCGCAGCTCCAGCAGGTAGTGCCTCCCCACCAGCTCCACCAGCGCCATGACGTACAGGCTGAAGAAGAGGAGGTGTCTGGGCGTGAAGGAGAAGGAGGAGCAGTAGGGGAGCACCAGGAGGAGCAGGGAGGAGGACAGGAGGCCGAGGCCCACCCACTCCAGCAGGCGGTATGGCTCTGGGTTCCAGTAGCGCTGCAGTCTCTCTGGGTGGTACAGCTTGATGTAGAGAGAGCCGCTGGAGAAACTCCGGGACAACAGGTCCTGGATCACAGGGAAGAAGTCTGGCCGGGGCCACGCGTCGTCCTCCAGCACCACCACGTTATGAGGCCTGAGGAGCTCCCATCCCTTCTGGAGACAGAACACATAGTCTCTCTTCTCCCTCTCAAATGTGTTCACCTCCTCCCCACTCATCCTCCTCCTCTCCTCCACAGACCTCCTCACCGTCTGGAACCTTCCCTCCAGCAAGGCCACATCCTCGTTCCCCTGGGGATCGCTTTCCACGTCGCACAGCAGCACCTGGGCACAATGCTGCTCCCTGCAGGAGGCCAGAAGACCTGCCAGCTGCTGCATCACCTGCAGGAGGTAGTGGTAGTGCCGCCCCTCTGTACGCCTGGCTGTCACCACGGTAACCAGCAGGTGAGGCTCGGGGCGGCTCTGAAATGCGTGGGCTGTGTCTTCCTGCCAGAAGCCCAGAGCTTCCTGTCCGCGGCGGTAGCTGTCCTGGAGGGCGGCCTCGCTGTGGGGCCCCAGGTACCAGGGTCTGAAGAAGTAGTAGGAGTAGAGCAGCTGCTGGCACAACACCGGGAGCAGCACCCCGAAGGTCAGCACACACAGGAGCAGAGCCTGGGCCGCAGGCCTGGACCAGGGGCCCCTCACCCGACGGAGGCACTCCATCACACAGCCTCCACCTGCCCCTAGACACTGGCCCGAGGTCACACGCTCCACCTGCCCACGCTGACCCGAGGTCACACGCTCCAGCTGTTCCACCTGCCCCTAGACACTGGCCCGAGGTCACACGCTCCACCTGCTCCACCTGCTCCACCTGCCCCTAGACACTGGCCCGAGATCACCTGCTCCACCTGCTCACCTTTCCCTTGGTTTCTGTGGAGTAGAAGATGGAACACGTTGAAAAGTAAACGTAACAATACACATTCATAACAGTTAATGTTTGTAACAGTTAATATGTTTGTAACAGTTAATATGTTCATAACAGTTAATATGTTAATAACAGTTAATATGTTAATAACCGTGAATATGTTCATAGCAGAGTTAATATGTTCATGACAGTTAATATGTTAATGACAGTTAATATGTTAATAACACAGTTAATAGCACCGTTAATATGTTAATAGCACCGTTAATATGTTAATAACACCGTTAATATGCGTTAGTTAATGTGTTTATTATAGAGTTGATATGTCCGTAAAGCGTTAGAGTTAATGTTTGTAGCAGAGTTAATGTTAGTACCACGATGTATCAGCTTTCTGGTATCCGTTTGAAGTCTGTTTGTATTTGGTCTGACAACGATCAAGCTTTTAAGCTTTTAATGAGCTTTGATAACTGTTTAAAGAGATGAGCCAAAATTTATTTTGGACCTGAAACACCTATAAAAAAGATAGAAGTTTTTGTATGCTGTGGAAGAGAAAGTCTTGGCCCAGTTTTTGGCCCACTGTAAACCCAGACGTGGCACCTGTTCTCCCCAGAGGTAGGCTAAGGGCTAAGGGCTAGGCTAAGGGCTAGTGCCTGACCACGGTTTACTTAAGAGATTGATGTGTTTGTAACAGAACATGTTTTAACAGAGTTAACATGATTGTAACAGAACATGTTTGTAACAGAACATGTTTTAACAGAGTTAACATGTTTTAACAGAACATGTTTTAACAGAGTTAACATGTTTCAACAGAGTTAACATGTTTGGAACAGAACATGTTTTAACAGAGTTAACATGTTTCGAACAGAACATGTTTTAACAGAGTTAACATGTTTGGAACAGAACATGTTTTAACAGCGTTAACATGTTTGGAACAGAACTTGTTTAACAGAGGAAACCAGTTAACTTCAGAACACCAGTGTGGTATTGAAGGCTTTGATATTGTATTTTCTGTCCCTGCTTGCATAGTTTAGACAGAAAACCAAAATAAATTAAATAAAGTCTCTATCCTGGGAGCATGTGGGGGGTTACTTATATTAATCTCACCTGGGGTCTATCTCACCTGGTGGTCTATCTTACCTGGGGTCTATCTCACCTGGTGGTCTATCTCACCTTGGGTCTATCTCACCTTGGGTCTATCTCACCTGGTGGTCTATCTCACCTGGTGGTCTATCTTACCTGGGGTCTATCTCACCTGGTGGTCTATATCACCTGGTGGTCTCTCTCCCCTATTGGTCTATATCACCTGGTGGTCTCTCTCCCTGGTGGACCATCTCACCTGGTGGTCTATCTTACCTGGGGTCTATCTCACCTGGTGGTCTATCTTACCTGGGTTCTATCTCACCTGGGGTCTATATCACCTGGTGGTCTCTCTCCCCTGGTGGTCTGTATCACCTGGTGGTCTCTCTCTCTCCTGGTGGTCCATCTCACCTGGTGGTCTATCTCACCTGGGGTCTATCTCACCTGGGGTCTATCTCACCTGGTGGTCTCTCTCCCCTGGTGGTCTAGCTCACCTGGTGGTCTATCTTACCTGGTGGTATATATCACCTGGTGGTCTCCCCTGGCGGTCTCTCTCCCCTGGTGGTCTTTCTCCCCTGGTGTTCCTTCACAGATATAGCTATAGAAATAGAGACTAGACATTGTAGACATCGAGATTGTAGACATATAGAATAGACAGATATAGATATAGACATGGACACAGAGACTATAGACATTGACTATAGACAGATATAGGTATAGACATGGACACAGAGACTATAGACAGATATAGGTATAGACATAGAACTATGATATAGATATACAGTCTAAAGACGGATATAGCTATAGACATAGACTAGAAATTGTAGACATTGACACTATAGACTAGACATTGTAGACATAGCCTATAGACAGATGTACATTTGGAGATCCTGTGTATTTGCGTAGACAACGGATAAATAACTGGAAGGTTTACCCTCGTATTCGTAGGAATTCTTCCCTAGAAAGCGTCGCTTCGATAACACGTGAATATCAACATTGTACATAAGGAACAGACCCGCCGGGAAAACATGAATATTTACATTGTAAACGATGAATAGACCCGCAGTGAGAGCATTAATATTTACATTGTAGCGAAAGAATTGACCCGCAGTGAGTAACTTCCGTATGATTGTAGCTGTCGTCTCTTACGGTACAGGTCTTACCGTAATGTCCCCAAAAGTACTTCCGACCACATCTGGATTTGCCGCTAGATGGCAAAGTAGGGCCTACATCTAAAAACTCTGTTATGCTTCGATTTTTAAGATATTTAAATTTGGTCATTTAGCAGAAGCTGTATATAAGCCGACTCATAAACTGTATATAAGCCGACTCATAAGTCAGGCTGGCTGAGAGTTTCCTGGTGGTGGATGTAGAAGGAGGGGAGGGTTAGTGGGGTTAGGAAGGTTAGGAGGGTTAGTAGGTTAGTAGGGTTAGTAGGGGGAGGGTTAGTAGGGTTAGGGTTAGTAGGGTTAAGACATTGACAAGGCCGTGTTCACATCTAGCGTTTTTTTATATAGGGAAAAGTTGAGCCGAGCGTTTTTTCTGCGTTTTTGCAGCGTTTCTTCATAAAAGCGCCGAGCGCGTTTCTTTTTTAAACGGCTGTGTAAGCTACTAACCGGAATAGTTGAAAATACACATGGACATTCAAGGATACACCCGATCTGCTTCCATATAGACACTTTGTGGTGGGTGTTGTGGATTCGACATGTCGTAGATCTCTACATGTTCTGTTATTAAAACTATTAATCTCTCCACCGGCACTTTCCCGAGTGATGTTTCCGCCATTGTTTCTTGTTTTGACAGTTGAGTTTCCGTCGTGACGAAGTGTCAATACTGTGTGTGTGTGTGTGTGTGTCAATGTGTCAAATGTGTTCCGCTTGTGATTGGTCAGTTGCCAAAAAGACGCCTGACGTCGGACGCTTTTTTCCTGAAAGTTGAACTTTTTTCAACCTTTTTTAACGCTCCGTATGGCAGAAAAAAACGCTGGGAGAGGCGTTTTAAAAAACGGCCGTGACTTTTTCCAGAAACGCTCTGCTCCATAGGAATATAATGTAAAACAAGCGCTGGCAGAATAAAAAAAACGCTAGATGTGAACACGGCCTAAGAGTGTGATTGAGACCACCCTGAACACCAGAAGGTCCGTCAGTGAGATGAAGAGCTGCTGTGTGCTGGCGGAGGAACATCTGCTCTTCTGTTGATGGACAGATGTGCAGGATAGGGAGATGGAAGCTCAGCCAACTCGTCTGGCAGGTAGCGAAATACAGAGATACATTCAACAATGTTGAAATTGTGCAGTGTGATGTTAATTGTGCAGTGTGATGTTAATTATGCTTCTTACTGCATGAGGATGAATGTTACATGCCTCATACCGCTGTGGATATTTTTTCGCATCAGCCGCAAGTTCATCAGAACATCAGAGCATGAAACAACCAATATAAGGGCTTGGTCTATCTGTGCATAACATCCCAACCAATAGGAAGAGATCTGAGTCTATCTGTGCATAACATCTCAACCTATAGCTGGCCTCTATTGTCACTTTGATAACATCTGCAGCAGCCAACAGGAATGCCACCAAACGCTCCAGTGCACCATATCTGGATGGAGAGGCGCCAGCAGACCTCAGGGATGGACCTGTTGGCCCCAGTCTCGTGACGGCTTCTCCTTCATCCAGGTTTAGTCAACCCCTAACCTGCCTCAATCTTTAGTCAACCACTAACCTGCTTCAATCTCTAGTCAACCACTAACCTGCTTCAATCTTTAGTGAACCACTAACCTGCTTCAATCTTTAGTCAACCACTAACCTGCTTCAATCTTTAGTCAACCACTAACCTGCTTCAATCTTTAGTCAACCACTAACCTGCTTCAATCTCTAGTCAACCACTAACCTGCTTCAATCTCTAGTCAACCACTAACCTGCTTCAATCTTTAGTCAACAACCAACCTTTCAACTTTAGTCAATCACTTGAAATTGGCTCTGGATAAAAACTTCTGCAACATTTTATATGAATATTACGGTCTGTCCTGGACGGCTGAGGTATTATGGTCTGTCCTGGAACGGCTGGGGTATTATGGTCTGGGGTATTATGGTCTGTCCTGGACCGGCTGGGGTTAGTAGTGGGGTATTATGGTCTGTCCGGGACCGGCTGGGGTATTATGGTCTGTCCTGGACCGGCTGGGGTTAGTAGTGGGGTATTATGGTCTGTCCTGGACCGGCTGGGGTATTATGGTCTGTCATGGACCGGCTGGGGTATTATGGTCTGTCCTGGACCAGCTTGGGTGTCAGATAACAGTAGCAGGAAAGCTGATACTTCAGGCCTTATCTGAAGCGTTTCTCTGACACCTTTAAAACTCATGGAGATTATTACTAGTGAAACAAAAAAAGAAAAGAAGAACAAAAACAATATACTATCTTACATTCTTGTGTATTTGTTGGTATACTATTTATTGCTTCATAAATATAATTTGCTAACCAATATTCAATAAATACCGGCCCATCCACCTCTTGTGTTAGGAGGAGGAACAGAAGAATTACTTTGAAGAACAAATGGAATCCTCCTGTTCACTGTGATGCAGTAGATGAAGGTTATGACCATCGTCTACCAGTAGATAAAGGTTATGACCATCGTCTACCAGTAGATAAAGGTTATGGCCATCGTCTACCAGTAGATAAAGGTTATGACCATCGTCTACCAGTAGATAAAGGTTATGACCATCGTCTACCAGTAGATAAAGGTTATGACCATCGTCTACCAGTAGATAAAGGTTATGACCATCGTCTACCAGTAGATAAAGGTTATGACCATCGTCTACCAGTAGATAAAGGTTATGGCCATCGTCTACCAGTAGATAAAGGTTATGACCATCGTCTACCAGTAGATAAAGGTTATGGCCATCGGCTACCAGTAGATAAAGATTTTGACCATCGTCTACCAGTAGATAAAGGATATGACCATCTTCTACCAGTAGATAAAGTAAGGACCATTGCTCCCAGTAGATCAAATTCTATGTTTGATATATTTATTCATATATAAATATGCTTGTATATAAATATAAATATGCTTGTATACAAATAGAAATATGCTTGTATATAAATATAAATATGCTTGTATATAAATGTAAATAAGCTTTTTTATTTCCCAGATGTTTCCTTTTCATCTTTTGAGGATGTTCCTCTCCTGTTGTTTTTGTTGTTGTTGTCGTAGTAGTGCTTGGTTACAGTGTATGTGTGTGGAGGGCTTGGTTACAGCCCAGCTGCTTGTTGGGTTGGTTCGCGGCTTTGTTGCGTTTACAGAGGTATTCCTGACTATAAGCATACCTAGGTGGGGTTTCTACGTCGATTACCAATGGCTAAACATCTTTTGATTTGACCGTGTCGACGGTGTCATGGGAATACTGGTTTTACTGGTTGTCAGCTTGCTTTGAGACAGCGGCTGTCTTCCAGCTGCTCCCTCAGTCGAGGTGTGACGATCGCTCAGGTGAGGTGTCCAGACTGCTCAGGTGTGAAGACACAGCAATGGCATCCAACGCAGCCCTCATGGGAACCCTCCCCAGTGGGATCGGGATATGTACCAGCCTTCCTGATATTCTCTATCTCCCAGAACTGGTAGGTTCTACATTCTCTCAGGATTCATATTCATTCTGTTTGGGATTTGCTGTATTATTGATTCATAGTAAGGCTTTATTATTCTGCATAATGCTAGTTCCCGATCTGTTTGAATACATATGATTGACCAGAAATTATGAATTGTAGGAAGTATGTGTGATTTTATTTATTTTTTAAAGCTGTGTGGGAAAACTGCATCAGCATAGTAGCAGTCACCACTAACCCTAGCCCTAAATCACCACTCCCTAGGACCTCCAGGTGATGTTACCTGTAGACTAACTCACCACTAGTACCACAGGACCTCCAGGTGATGTTATCTGTAGACTAACTCTAGTACCACAGGACCTCCAGGTGATGTTACCTGTAGACTAACTCACCACTAGTACCACAGGACCTCCAGGTGATGTTACCTATAGACTAACTCTAGCACCACAGGACCTCCAGGTGATGTTACCTGTAGACTAACTCACCACTAGTACCACAGGACCTCCAGGTGATGTTACCTGTAGAGTAGACTCCAACCACTAACTATTTAAACAGATCTAATTCAAGGTGTTCATGGTTTAGTGATGGTTCATCTTGTTGTGTGCTGGAGGTGTTTGGAGGCCTGGTCTGGATCCTGGTGGCCTCTACGCTGGTTGTCCCAGCCAACCCTCAGGGCTGGGTGATGTTCGTCTCAGTCTTCTGCTTCGTGGTGACCTTCATCTGGATGGTGATGTTTGCCTGCGGGGGACACCAGAACAAACCCAGCTGGGCTGCTGCAGTAGGAGCTCTTTAAACCACATTTAAAACTTTAAAACATGTGATCCCACATTCATGTTGGACTCTGAGTGCTCCCACGCCCTGCTGTCTCCGTCTCTGACTCTGTCCTTCTCTGCTCCCTCAGGACTTTGTGTACCACGGCATCGCTGCTTTCTTCTACCTCAGTGCCTCTGTTGCGCTCGCCACAGTTACTGTGGAGATGAAGGATGGGGACGTGTTTCTGAACTACCAGCTGGATATATCTGCTGTGGTGAGTCACTAACTATAAACTAATAACTACCTGCTGGATATCTCTGCTGTGGTGAGTCACTCTATTAACTATTTACTAATAACTATTCACTAATAACTATCAGCATGATATTTCTGCTGTGGTGAGTCACACTAATTGCTTTTAACTATTTACCATTAACGAATTAACTATGAATTAAAAACTACCAGCTGTTTATCTCTGCTGTGGCGAGTTACGCCAATTACTATTAAGTAATAAACAATAACTAATATTTTTACTTACTTACTATTGACTTACTATTAACTACCAGATGGATATATCTGCTTAGGTGAGTCACACTAATAATAGGTACTGCATTATTAACATGCTGCTGTCTCCTGGGTACTGTTTCACTAATGTATACATCCTGATGGCTACTAGGTAAAGAGTATGGTAGTAATGTATTATCAACATGCTAACGGTAGTATGGTAGCATTGTGTTATCAACATGCTAACGGTAGTATGGTAGCATTGTATTATCAACATGCTAACGTCTCCTGGGTGCTGTAGTATGGTAGCATTGTATTATCAACATGCTAACGGTAGTATGGTAGTATTGTATATTGTGAGTCAAATCACTTTTATTTATATAGCACACTTAACAAACAACAGCAGTTGACCCAAAGTGCTTC
>OMKX01107669.1:0-10038 GCA_900302425.1 Brosme brosme
CCGGGTGACTGCGTCTGGGCGAGGCCGCGGCTTGTAGCCATGTGACATATCGGTTATTATAAAACATCCAGTAAACTGGGCTGCGGCGCCATCTGCTGGACAAATCGACGCTTTGACATATGGTGGAGGCCGACGCCCTCCAGTGGTCAGAACGAGTATCGGCACAGTTTTGCGTTTCCCACGTGTGCGTGTCAAGCGGGGGGTTCTTGCCTTAGTCTTCAGGTACATCTTGTTGTCCTTGAAGCGGGCCAGCAGGGTGGTGATGAGCCCCGTCTCCTCCGCCGTGCGGACCTGCCACGAGCCGCCCCTGGAGTTGGGGACGTACGTCCTGTCCTCCAGGCCTTTGTACATGGACATCACCACCTCGTGGTTTTGCTGAACGCACAACAAACATCACACGGTGGTATAGAGTCACACAAGGTAACTGAGCGGCATAAGTGAGCCCAGTGTTTCTTTCCTCATATACATTAAGGAGCCCAGTGTTTCTTTCCTCACCCTGACTGAGAGCCGGCCCCCCTGCATGTGGTGGTCTCTCCTCTACACAGGCTGGAGGAGCTGCTCTGAGAGGATCATCCACCGTGCTCAAACACTTACTGAACCTGGTTCCCCTCGCTCCGTCACCTTGGAGACGTAACCCCAGCCTAAACAGACTGAAGGCGGTGTCGCTCCGTCACCATGGAGACGTAACCCCACCCTAAACAGACTGAAGGCGGTGTCGCTCCGTCACCTTGGAGTTGTAGCCCTCCAGGGCGGGGACGGCGTGGCCCTCCTCCACCATGACGCGGGCCACGTTGAGGTCGGCGTCCTGGGTGGTGATGTACAGGTCCACGTGCATGACCCCGTGCAGGACGGAGTAGAGCGCCACCAGGGCCGTGTGGTCCCTGGTCAGCGTGATGTAGCGCTCGCGGGCCCGGCTGCTCCACTGGTCCCCCAGGATCAGGGACTCGGCCGAGGGCCGCATGCCCACCACGAAGAACTCCTGGGCCTGGGGGGTCACCACCACCGATTAGGAAACGCGGGGCTCACCGCCTCACAGCATGCTGCTGCCCTCGGGCCCTTGAGCACGGTAGGAACACTGTCCACCCGTCTCAGGCCTGAGAGCAGCATGGTCTGGAGCAGGAGGAGGTCCTACCTGGAAGGCCGGGGAGAGCAGGTCAGGAGGAAGCCTTCGCAGGCTGCTGCAGGAGACCGACGCCGTGTTGCCAAAGTCCACGAAGAAGACCTGCAGGCAGACCCACAGAACCTCCATCAGTCCTACTCTGGACGCATTGATCTGCAGGGGTCTACTGAGGGGCAGTGATGGATGACCGGGGTCAGGGGGGGGTCTAGTGGGCCTGACTCCCGGGCGTGAGGCGCGAGGTGTCGGACCTCGTGTCTGTCGGTCCCTCAGCAAGAACCCTGAACGCTTCTGCTGAAGGACCGAAGACTCAATACGCATTTAATGTCGATCATGTTCATTTACATCGTCCTCTAATTGAAAGCTTTTTCCGAATATGTCAGCCGGGCAATCAACCTCCCCCCGCCCAATAATAATGGTCTGCTCCAATAATAATAAAGACGACGTGGTGAAGAACGTGAGGTTCTGGTGGGGCTCACCTCCACCGTGCTGCCCAGCACGTGCCGTACGTTGGCGCGGTAGTACATGCTGTGGTGGTTATCTGAGAAGGGGGCCAGCACCAGCAGGTCGGGGTGCAGCTGCACGCCCACGGGCAGCAGCGGCCGGCCGTTGATCTCCGTGGTCAGACGGTCCTGCTTCTGCATGCTGGCCTCGTCGGCCCGGTAGCCCCAGAACTGGCCCACCTCAATCACCTGGACCCCCAGGAACACAGCTCTCTTACTGGTTATACGAGACTTACTCTTACTGGTTTTACCAAGGCTTACTCTTACTGGTTTTACCAAGGCTTACTCTTACTGGTTTTACCAAAGCTTACGCTTACTGGTTATACTAAGGCTTACTCTTACTGGTTATACCAAGGCTCACTCCTACTGGTTTTACCAAGGCTTACTCTTACTGGTTTTACCAAGGCTTACTCTTACTGGTTTTACCAAGGCTTACTCTTACTGGTTATACAAAGGCTTACTCTTACTGGTTTAACTACGGCCTATTCTTAATGGTTTTACCAAGGCTTTATTCTTACTTGTTGTACCAAGGCTTTAGTCTTACTGGTTTTACCAAGGCTTTAGTCTTACTGGTTTTACCAAGGCTTTATTCTCACTGGTTGCACCACGGCTTATTCTTACTGGTTTTACCAGGATGGGGGTGCACAACCCACCTCTGTGATGTTGACCACAAACATGTGTGTGGGGGGCAGCTTCTCCAGCGCCACGGTGCTGCTCAGCAGCCCCACGGGGCGCACCGTGTTGCTCTGGATGTCCACATGCACCCTGCGGGGAACACAGACCACCACAGACCACCTGAGTTATAAAGGTTAGACCGAGTGTTGACCAGGCACCGCCTGAGGCTGTACGAGCATCAACAGATCAGGAACACTTGAGTCCCGTACCGGGTGTACTTCATGTGGGAGATAGCCCTGCCAGCCGCGCAGGCCTGCACCTCGTCGCTGGGGTACGTGAACAGCTCCAGCGGCTGCTTCTGATTGGCCATCAGCAGAGCGAGGGTCACCTCCTTCAGCACCCCCGAGGACCGGGCTGTCTGGTTGAACTCCACGTACGCTCTGAGGGACGGACGCACACACACGGTGATGTGTCCCGTCCTCTTATTCACACACGTCACACTGTATTCTTCAAGTGGGACTTAATAAATAATAATAAATCACATTTGTTTGACATTCGTACAGGGACTTTATCCATGTCTCCGAGTATTTAAAAAAGCGTTCCACTAATTAAATGCATTATTGGTATTCGTGGTTGGATTTGGGATACACACGTGAATAGAGAGGAGAGCTCACCTGGAGCCGTCGAAGGCTATGGCCTTGACCTGACCACACTGGCGGAACAGAGACTGCAGCTGCTTGTAGTACAGGAAGCCATACGGAGGCAGGTTCCTCACCTGAGGACAGACAGACCCCAGATCTGGTTAAACCTCACAGTGGATCCATACCCGAGGAGGCCAGAGGGCGCGGTCTTGCTCTACTGGAGGCAAGAGGGAGACCAAACTACAAAGATGGAGTAATTGGTTGAAATAAACCACTACCAATCATTTATATAATAAATAATAAAACAATAATGAGTGCATGTTGTTCAAATGCTAGATGGTATGATCACATGAATGCTAATTTTGTATCAGCAAAGCAGTCTGCATTTGACACTAGTCACACAAAAAACATAAGTTTTCCATCACTACACAGAGTATGACTTGCGTGTGTGCTCTTCGTGGTCTTTAACAGAATGTTGACTACTTGTTTATTTATTTGATGAATAAATGGCCCAAAGACACAAAACAAAGATGCGTTCTGTTCTGCCCGATTTCTAAAGTCATCAGCCTCCACTGATCTGTACCATCCAGACCCGTTCAGATGCAGTGACCGCATGCTGCCAGCAGGAGGAGACACTGTCATGTTACCTACTGAATGAACCAACCTAGGTAAATAAAGGCTGAATCTTCTGAAGAGCCTGGTCTATAGTGTTTGTATGGAGGGCGGGGGTTGGAATTAATACATTTGATTCAGTTTCTTGCTTCTGATGAGAATTCTTTAGTGTGTAATGAAAAGTCCTTCATTATTTAAAAAAAGTTTTGTAGAGTTGAAGAAATGTAGTTCAATCACTAACTGCCATACCACGACTGTGGTTCTTGGGTCGTGTCCACACAGGTCCTTGGCTGCCATCTCCTCATCCATCTCACCCTGCACAAAGTAGTTGGGGTAGAAGGCCCCCGCGATGACCACCTAGGAGAAGGAGGTGGAGTGAAGGGTCCATCAACTGAGGATCTGTCAAGTTGTCTTTGTATTGAGAAAGTTAGAAACACTCAGAATGATCTGGTCCTTTGGTCTTCAACATTGGCCTTCTGCACGGTGTTCCTGAGCAGGCACACCCCTAAACCCAGTCTAACCACAGCTCTAAGACCAGTCTAACCTCACCCCTAAAACCAGACTCCAGTGAGGAAAAGAGCATTTCCAATAAAAATATGCTGTTTTTATACTTTTTGGATTTGCTTTTGGGTTTGAAAGCTTAATTGAGATTAGTAGTGCTATATTCTTGGATAAATAAATTGAGAAGATCAGAAAACAATAATCCATCGGTCACCTGGATGATGAAGTTCTGCCGGTGGATGCTGGTGTAGTCCATGGGTGGAGGGCTCTCAGACACATACATTTTGAACTGGGAAACGCGCTTCTTCAGGTCCTCATACAGCTCTGCAACCTGAGGGCGTAATACTAAAGTTACAATATTATTTGTTGTTTCTTGGATGTCCTTATCCAAAGTGTTAACTGTGCATTCATGTATTTGACCCCTGACCCTGGTAGCTCTACTAATTGAGCTAAATAGACAAAAAATGTTGTCGACATAGCTTTCAATAATGCAATTTCTAAATGTTTCTCAAGGTCAAACTCTAAAAAATAATTATTATTATTTGCAACAAGAAGAGGTTTGTTGGCCTACAAAAATTGGATGGTGCATTACCTAGCATATAGCCATTTCCACAAAAGCACTCTGCCTAATTCAGACGCACATCACTTCAGACACTGACCTTAAAATCTGAAAAGGTCAGGAACAAGTTCTAGCAAATGTCTGTTTGTGTGCGAGTATGGGAGGATTATCCACAGAAATTAGAATAAACTAGAAGTGTTTTCTGTACTGGCACAAAAGGCATCGTTGCATAATCCCCTTCAATGTGCCGACTATGGAAAGGGCATCCACTAGGGTGTACGAGCTGCATGGTGTCCCAGGCGTACCTCTCTGATCCTCTTGATCTGGATGAAGTTCTCCTTTCCCCAGTCCAGCTCGTCCTTTGAAGGAAGGTTCACCACGAGCACACGGAGCAACGAGTCAAGTTAGTCAAGTGCGTCCTCAAATCCCAATGAAACGCAGCAGGTCCCAGTGTACTGGCGGCCTTTACTGGGGTGTCCAGTAGTACTGGAGGGCAGCAAAGTGGCCTGAGATGGGCTTAAGGAGGCCCTTCTAAACCAGATGATCTTATGTGGTATTGCCAATTAAGAACATAATCAATTCACCTTGTGTTGGGGTGCATACGGCACGCGATGTCTTCTTAAAATGTACAGAGATGTCAAGAGATTGTGTTTTATAGTTGCAATTGTATTTTTCCCAATATTAAAAACCGATTGATCGTTTGTGACCACGAAGGTGTTCGGTCTCATTCTGTTTCCATGCATATGTTCACCTTGGGGTGTCTCAGCTGTCCCGTCTTCTTAGCAGCGTGCCACGCCTTGCAGGACGAGGAGGAAACAAGTTCATAAATATACAGGCAGATAAAACACCTTACACTCTCTACGAAGGTTCCACTTCAAATCAAATCAAGTGTTACCTGAAAGGCATTGAGGAAAGCTATGGCATCGCTTGGAATGCCGTTAGCATAGCCAAGCTTTGTCCTGAAAGTCAAAGTAAAGAACATCATACATATAATTTACATAATGTCACTTTAAAGATGTTTTATTTCTTCCTGGACGGCTGAATATGGTCACTACTCCTTGACGAGTTATGACAAAGGGGTTATTGGGACACTTCTTACACAGAACCTCAAATCAGCCCAACTAAATTCATCAGCCAAAGGTCTTCTCTGTAGCTGTCCTGTATAGCATGTGTTTATATTGCAGTGGCGAGGGTTCATATGAACTGACTGCAGTCACTCCCAGACCCTTATTACCAGCCTGCGTCAGACACCACATTCTTCTCCTTTCTTTGTCAGAGAATTTCGATTTATTGATTGCTGTCGGGATGTGAAGAGAAGTTCAACAAATATGACAAAAATGCTTCTTTAACAAACATTATTTGTGATAAAAAATTAAAACATTTGTTGTTTTTCCTCAAATTGATTTATTTTCCAACGACAATGAAGAGAGTTGTGCCTCGGAGTTTCCATCTCTCTGCGCTGAGTCTGAGTCTGCGCTGTAATGCTGCCTGAATACTGCTACGTTAGAGCGGTTATATTATAAATCTAAACACTACAATGCATGTGTGCTTCTTGAAAAGAAACGCAATACACTGACATTACATATTCTAGAATCGAGATTACTAGACATTTAAATGTCTAGAGTGGGTTGTTGTCGTGGGTTGCGTGAGTTCATTAGCCTTTCTGAGCGTCATGGCTGAAATCTGGAAAGGCTGAAGGCTAGTCTGTGTTGGTGGGCGGGCTCATCAGCCTGACGTGTGGATGGATCTGCTTGCGGATGCACGGCTAGTGTGAGTGCTGGGACAGGCCTACCTGTAGCCAGCTAGCAGCTGCAGGTACGGCATGGCAAAGAAGCTCTTCAGAGAGAGGCAGGCCACTGAGGGACGACAGGCAGAACACTCATGCATCACGTGGGAACAGCGGAGACGTCAGACACGGTCATCTACGTCGCTCTCACGGTGGACCGCTCACCTATGATGAGGCTCTCTTGCAGGCAGCCGAAGACGTGGCCCAGAGCGACCATCTTGCCCAGGTAGAGGTCCACGGGGAGGTGGGCCAGCACCCGGCCCAGGAACGTCAGGTCGCCATCGTCGTTGTGGTTCCGACTGTCGCTTTTGGCAGAGAGCGCCCCCATCTGTAGGGCGGACATGTTTATGGCACTTAATGCATCATTCATATCATAAAGAAAGACATTCAGCCCAAACACACCTCACACTCTCAACCCCTACAAAGTAAATATGCAAATATATAAACTCCAATAATTGCATTCTAACACTGCAGGTAAATATGCCGTTGTCATGCCGTTGGTTGTGCAGAGTCGACATTTTCCTGCGACGGGGCTGAGCACTGGGTCAGGGGACATGATGATTTATCACAACTCCTCCTCAACACCTAACCGCGGTGACACCCTGCTGAAGGGCTAACTCTCTCTGACGCGTGGCTCCTGATTCAGCACGTCCAGCGGGCCGCTCTGATGCGCTGTGGCAGAGCGGGCTGGTCGGCCCAGCCTTCACGCCCGCCATCTATAACCCGACCCGTCCCCAGGACCGGGGTGGGGGCTACGTTCAGCGGTCCTAAAGATGCCAGACGAGCTCAAATCTGGCTGAACAGGGCGTTTTACTTTCTTTCGTTTTATATTTGTTTCGACCAATCATGTTGATGGATCCGGGGATCAGTAAGCACGTAATCGGCACAAACTCAAACTCGGCCAGCAGTATTCAACAGTAAAACAAAGCATCTGTAAAGGTCTCCACTCAAAGCCGTGCAGACTGGCCGCTGTATAAACGTATTCAAACCCCCTTCTGAAAGCTTCTTCCACACAGGAAGCCAGGGGTAACCCCGCCCTCGGCGTCCTGGTTCCCGGCCCCCTGCTCTGTACCGTCACCCCAGAATCTGCTGTGATGTAGCAGGACCTCTGGACCTGAGGGGGTCAGCACCTCTTTCAGCTCGAGCACGGTCCTGACGATGTCCTGGAGGTTGGGGGGGGAGAGGGCCGTGGAGAGGAGCACTCGGGGGTTCCCCATGTCCAGCAGCTTGACCTTCAGCATGATGCTGGCCAGAGGGGCCACCTGGGGACACGAGGGAAGGAGAACCAAGGAACCTCATCAGCAACACGGCTCACATGGTCCAGTTACTGGTGGACGTCTGGACGGCCTCTTTACCAGCATCTCAGGGATCATGTACTCGGGGATGTTGTTCTCCCAGAACTCCTTGGTGATCAGCCGGTAGCAGAAGCCCTTGGACACGCGGCCGGCGCGGCCTGGACGTCAGCAGGGACCAGGAGGTGAGGATCATGTGCAGTAGTGCAGCATTACAGTATTATCCTGGATCGTCTTTCAATGGTATTGTATCGTTACGAAATATAGACATGCCCTTAAAAGATCTCCCCTTAAAATGATCAGGATATGAGGTTTGAAACGTCAGAGAGAAAGGAACACAATTTTTAGTGCAATGTCATACTTTAAATGTCTATACATTTCAATGTAATGCACCTCAGTGTGACTGTTTACAATGGCATTTTGAATCTAAATTGCGGTATTTACGGCTATTGTGTTATCACGATATTACATTATCGATATCGCCCAGCCCCAACTCTCCGTGGGACGTGTAGTCCTGATGGCAGCGTAGAACAGGGTGTGTGTGTGTGTGTGTGTGTGTGTATGTGTATCTGTGTGTGTGTGTGTGTGTGTGCGCTGTACCTTTGCGCTGGTTGCAGTTGGTCTTGGAGGCCCAGGTGAGTCGAAGGGACTGGTAGTTGGTTTCTTTGTCGCAGACCAGGTGGCGTGCTAGGCAGAAGTCAATCACTGCGGGGCATACGAGCATCACATTGTTCTTAAACTCATCCAGAGCTCTCATAGACGCTGGCATGCTGACAACACAACATCGAGAGCGGGCCGGTACCGTATTTGACGTCAGGAACCGTTAAGGAGCTCTCAGCGATGTTGGTGGAGAGGATGATCTGGGGGAGAGAGACCCATCGAGGCCGTGGACAGAGGGATGGGCACTTAAGGTCATCCCGCATTTGAGGACTCAGAAATTTGTTCATTATAGAAAAGATAGCATAACACAACAACAATAAGGTATTACTCTATGGACGCTTCAGTCAACGAATACTGTCGTCCAAATCGAGAACTGTACTTCTCCTCTCTAACGGAGAGAGAGCTGGGATGTCTGGAGCACCTACCTTCCTGTACCCGGGCACGGGCACCAGGAACACACCGTTCTGCTCTTCCAGGGTCACCGTGGAGTGGAGCGGATACACCTGCAGTCTGAGGAGGACAACAGCCATCACATACTTTACTTTACTCATGAGATACATATACAGAGCATACTAAGAGATAAACCTACACTTAACTTGATCTATCTACAGATGGGGAAGGTTACTTCAAACAGTAAAAACGTAACCAGTCGATTGGCTGCAAGTCAGTCGACTAAACATCCCGCCTCTGGTTAAAACGTTATCGTCGTTATTGGTTACCGAGCGTTCTGCAGCACTCCTTCCTGTTCTTTCCCAACCTTTGACAGCTTGTGTAGGCAAGGTTTGTCTACATCAAGTGAATAAAGTCAATCCAGCAGCTACCTTCTGCGTGCCAGCGTGGCCAAGCCCTCCTGCATGTTGCTGATCTCCTTCAGTCCAGGCAGGAACACCAGAACGCTGCCTCGCTGGGGCAGGTTCAGACTCACATCCTGCTCCGTCTTCTTGCTAACAACACAACACGGTAGGCATCAAGCGGCTTGGGAGCATGTCTGAGATAAAGCACTTTATTGAGTTTCATTTTGTTTTACATTTTCTAAAAGAATGAGCCTCCTTACCATTGGTCTTTGGTCTCCATCTCATCAAAGCTCTGGATGAGGCTGATGGCGATGTTGTACATCTCCTGTGATATGTTGGGCTCGTCACTGCTCAGAGGCACGGCCTGTCGGGGGCACACAGACACACGCACCGGGGCGACAAAGCATTAGAGACATCAGAGAAACAGGGATGAGATCCGTACGGCGGCCCTCCTCCGTCTGCTCACCCTGCATGGACACAGGGCCTGCAGGTCGTCCAGGTAGCTCTGCTCGATGGCGTACGGAGCTCCGTCCACCTCGAACACGTACGCAGGGTTCATCTGTCCACGCACCGGCGTGCCAAAGTACTCCGCAAAGTCTCTGCAGTTGATGGTGGCTGACATGAGGATGACCTGGTGGGACATCAGGATTTAGAGGGAATGGGGGAAGGGGGGTGAGACTTAACAACCTTCATCTAGACGCTACCTTGACGTAGCGAGAGTTGGAATGGAGGAGCTTTCGGATGACCAGCAGGAGGAAGTCCATGTCATCGGTCCGCTCGTGAACCTGGGACGGCGGAGATGGAGATGGATGAGCCACTTCTTATCCCGTGAAGACAACGTTGCATAACAGATGAAGACAATTTGAGGACTGAGTCGTTCAACTTGGTGTTTTCCCCCGCACCTCGTCTACAAAGATGTGGGAGTACTCGGTGAGGGTCTTGGAGGTCACCAGCTTCT
>OMKX01107679.1:2274-17601 GCA_900302425.1 Brosme brosme
CTCACTCCACTCCACGTCTCACTCCACGTCTCACTCCACGTCTCACTCCACGCCTCACTCCACGCCTCACTCCACGCCTCACTCCACGCCTCACTCCACTCCCCGTCTCACTCCACTCCACGTCTCACTCCACTCCACGTCTCACTCCACCCCACATCTCACTCCACTCCACGTCTCACTCCACTCCACGTCTCACTCCACTGGCATCTAAAGAACTGAATTGTGCACTTTGTTGTTTTCAGCTCTTATGTTTAATTCTATACATTGATAGATTATAGATAGATGGCAAGTGGTGCCGTGAGAAGCAGCTATTGCACTACTGAATGCTTTGTCTGTTCTCAATCTGGTTGCATCCCAGCATATTTTAAACATGCAATTGTTCAGCCCTTCCTGAAAAAAACAATGGCCTATTTCTAAGCCGCCCTCAACCTCATACATATTAGCAAAGTTGTTGCTAAACAGCTCACTGCTGTCTTGACTGCAAACCATTTGGATAAACTCCAATCTGGATTCCACTGAATAATGTCTTCTGATGGGAAATGCTGTGTTTTGGTGCTGCTTCATGTCAGCTTGTGGCACCGTAGACCATCCTACTGTAAGGCTGAGACAGTGGGCTGGTGTCTCTGGGAGCTCTAGACTGAACTCATCCTCTCTCTAGAACAGGAGTTTTTCTGGGTCACTCGGTCCCTACACGTCTGACACTGCTGCACTTTCCTGTGGTATGCCTCAAGGTACTGTCTTAGGTCCTATATTATTTGCTTTATATGGATTTCCCTTTGGTCATATTGTCAGCCAATTGAAAGGTAGCTCGTATCACTGATACGCTGATGATATCCAGCTGTTTGTCTGTTTTAAGCCTGATGAAACTGACAAACTGCCATTAAGGACTGGATGGCTAACAATGTTTTACAGCTAAACACAGATAACTCAGACATGTTGCTCAGACGCCGAGGAACGCCCCACCTAGAGTCATCCCATCTGCAGTCTTGGTGGCTGCCTTTAACAAGCAGCTGAAGGCTCCTTTCTTTAGACGGTTCTAGGTCTTACCTCGTGCTGTCACGTGTTTATCATTTTGTTTTAAGGTGTGTTGTTTCTTATGTTTTTTGTACTGAGTTATTTATTTTCTCTCTGTAAAAGGTGCTAAATTAACTTAAGAAATTCACCACTTGGCTATTGAACAGGTAAAGGTGTGTTGGGTTACACTCTGCTCAACAAAGAGTAGTTTTGTATATTTGTATAATATCCTCTGCGTCTGAGAGTGTGAGAGGGGGCCATCCTGGAAACACATTTCATCACATTTTAATATTCAAAGAACATGGCATTAGAATGGAAGAATGGAAGTGTGATATTATTTGGTGATATATAGTGCATTCATACCTTGAATGAGCTGATCTGTCAAATATTCAACACAATTGCAAGATGAAAATGAATGGATTCTCACACATTCCTAACCCTATTCCAAAAGTCATTTTCACTTCCAGCAAAGGATGCATAATGTATACGAGAGGTAATTCAATTTGAGCCGGGGAGAAGCGGCCTACAGGCCTGGAACAGCCTGCCCTCTACGGGCCAGCGTCTACCTCTCACTTTGGCGTGCCCCTCCTCTCCACCTGTCTCAATATTTCTCCGTCTTCTAACTGTCCTCTCCTCACACAGATGCACTCACACTTCACTAGACCATCCATCTCCAAGTAGAGGGTAAAAAGTGTAGTGTCTGTCATTTCTAAGTACTTTTCTTCCCTGTCTTTGTGTCACATGTGAGACGAGGGAAGTGTGCGCGCGTGCATGTGTGTGTGCGTGCGTAAAACCTTGCCTCACACTTCTGTCCTCATTACGTCTGATCAATACAGTTCAGTGTCAACTTAGCAAGGAAGTTACAGCCCCCCCTTTAACACCACCACCACTTAACACGCACACTGCACTGCTGCACAGCTTCATCAAAAACAACACATGAATTAGTCCATCCCATCATGCACTGGACTTGGTCATCTTGTCTTTATGTAGGAGATCCTAATAGCAGAGAGGTCTGTATGGTGATTTAGCTCATCATTAGAAAGAGAGAGCGAGAGAGAGAGAGAGTCTATCATTCATCATTAAGGTTGAGTACTGTGTTTCCATCTCGTCAAGTAAACAAACATGTAATTTTGTGAATGAGCTTCAGCCCAGACAAACACAGTGATGAATATTCGACCCCTAAATAGTGATGCTGGTGACTGCGGCCTGCCCACACCTTTTGATATACATTTATATTCAATATTTAATCTCTTACATTGGACATGATAAAGGCTTTATAAAAATAAATGCTGTGCTTTAAGTTTTGAGAAAATGTGTACTGATAAAAACAAGAACAAAACACTAACAATATTCATATGCAACCCTGATCATGTGGTCAACGTTTAGCTCCACCATCAAGAAGACAAGATAGAGAAGGACCTCAGCCAATATCGCTGCTCATCCAAGCCCAGAGAAAAGCCCTCAAACTAAATCCTGTTGAAGAGACATACTGCATGTAAAACAAAATAGATCATTTTCACTAGTGAACTGGGATAGAAATCACTTTAAGTCTAATTACAAAGAAAACACAGTGGAAGACTGCATTTAGAAGTATTGCACCTTCTGGCAAAAATGGCCACACGTGCATAAAATAAGGGCTTTGGTATGGAGGTTTGGTCGTCTGATTTGGGGTGTTGAGAGATGATACTTACTTTCAGAACGTTTTCTACATGGTTCAACTCTTAACATTTGAATATCTTAACCTTTGGAGAGGAGTAAGACGTGGACTGTTACTAACTAAGTAAACCCTTGATGGCTCTGACACAAAGGACTAAGTGGTATTTTACCTTTCATTTGTATAAACAACTATCCACTTATTAAACCAGTATTGTTTGTGCACAAACCATCTTTTGACATTTACAGATCTGCAATTGCCTTTGAGTTGCTGATCATTTTTTCAATTTCATTAAATCCAAATGAGAGCAAACACAGCCGTCGCACATGACCCCCATGTGCAGCCAGGTCATGTGGTCTGGTTAGGGGGCCAACACCACCATGACCTGTGACCTCAGGGCTTTTATAGAAACTAAAAGCAGAATCATGGCATCTGGACAAGCTGGTTGCCAGCCGACACGAACCCAGGTCAGCCTACTGGAGGTGCTACCCTGGGTTTGTTCTGGTCCATCTAGATCCAGGTTGTGTGTATAGGGGCATAGTGTTAGGTACATGAGGTAACCATGGGTTTGTTCTGGTCCATCTAGATCCAGGTCGTGTGTATAGGGGCGTAGTAGTAAGCAGTACATGAGGGATGGCCTACATTGTTACTGAGAGAAAGAGCAGACAAGATGGCCATGCAGGAAAGCAAGGACTGACACTGTCTACCGTACAAAGACATTGTTGATGTCAGGGTAGACATTTGGGGGTTTTGAGTCTTTCCTTGGGATGCCTTCCCTTACGTCTGTTTTTTGTACATTTCGTACAAATGGAGTCAAAAAGTGTCCAAATAATTGAGGGAAAACAAAAGAAAAGATAAAACAGTTCAAGGATCTCAATTGATGTTTCCTATGCAGAGAATAGACTGCAGCAAGACGTTGGATTTAATCTGATTTGAACCCAGGAGTTTTTACGATGCCTAATGTCTCCACGCCTGCACTCTCTAATGTCTGGCCCCGGGCGTGGCGCTGCAGAGCATTAGGACGACACAGGCCCCCCACTGACAGACACTCACAGCTCAGCCAGCAAGCTCCAGAGACTTCATAATGACACGTCTCCTTTGACTTTCCATCCAGAACACAACCAGGCAGCGACATCATTCTCTACAACCGCTCACATTTGTTGAATCAATTAGGTGAAGTAATTGTCATTAGGAAAAACCAATCAAAGCGGATCAGCGGGTGAGGAAACAACGACTCGATGTTTGATCACATTGGTGATGGAAACGACACCGCCAACCTTTGTCCAATTAGAGGAGAGAAGCCGAACTATTCAACTCACATGACCAAAAAAATCTAAAACCAGAATGCTGGATGGAATTCCAGATTGAATGTTTCAGTTTGCTCAACCCCAGAATACTGTAATGCCTGCAGAATCAATGCAAAATTGTTTTAAGTGAGAGATCATAAGCAATGTGACGGCCATAGAGCTTTTTTTTGTATTTGACCATCATTTAGAAACTCTGAGTTCCTGAAATCAGTTGGGGCTCCAGAGCGTCTGACCCTCAGGACGCGAGCTCGAAAGAATTGGGTATTTTGGGGGCATTATAGCGATTTAAAAGGGAGATGAGCCCAAAATCTAAGCCTACTTCCTTGTGTATATTTGTGTATGATGAAATGGTAACACAGAAAAAACACTAAAGGGTTTAACACCAAATAAACGTTATGTTTCATTAATAAACAAATATATACCGTATATATGTTCAAGTTTTAGATATACACTCTATTTTTAAGTACTTTTTAAGTCCCAGGAAATACTTTTCAAGGAACTTTTAGGTTCCTTCAGCCCGTTGTCTGCATCTCGACTGCGGCCGTAAGACCAGTGAGGAATAAGGAGACTGAAGTCTTTAAGAAGCGTGCTACTCAGAAGGAATGAGCGGGTGCGAAACAGTGCGAGGAATCTGCTGCCAAGGAGAAAGAAATTGTCCCTGAGAAAGGTCGTACCACTTCGGTGATTTGGAAATGGTTAGGCTAGTCCTCGCTCAGACTAGCTTTAGGTGCAAAACATGTTGGCGACCAGTCCTCAGCAGAACGGGAAACACCTCCAACCTCTTCACAAGGTACCCCTCTACAGAGAACTCTGAAAGCTTGAGTTTGTGCCATCATACTAGCCTCAAGGCCAACGTTCACCAGATACGGTACCGCTCCAGTACGGCCGTTCACTACCTTGCGTAGGTTCTGTTCCACCATGGGAGTTGACATTCGACTTCCTTCTGGTAAACGTAGTATATTTACCATTCATATTTACTAGATTCACTGAATCCACACGCAGTCTCGCCTTTATGTTCTGTTACATACTGTGCTGCATGGACTGTGATTAGAAACCTTTGTGGGTATTGATTCAATCCAATCCTCATCCTGTTTCAGAACATCGGGTGGATTTCTGACGTGTCAGAAATGTTGGTCTCATAATCCAAAACCAACAACTTGACGATGGGGTCATATTGTTTTGGAAGGGAAAAAAGTTGACTTGGAAAGTGCCAACAGACAAAAGTGTGTGGAAGTTTGCTGCTGAGTGAGCAGCCACATCAAGCCATGTCAAATGACCCGTACAGTGAGCGGAGAAATCACAAGCCACGGCAGCGTAAAGGGCAGTGTTAGCTAACATACAAGATGACAAGAATCCTACAATGTCGGTTTGCCTCCAGATGAACCTGCTGCGTTTAGGTTTTCACATTTTGGTAGTTGGAGCAGAATTTGGGGAATCTATTTGTCCTACTTTTTGCATTTCCATGCAATAAGGTAATGTCATTTCTTTAAGTTAAGAATCAATTGTAGTGTCCAAGCTTCGATGATTAAACACTGACTGCAACACAGTCTAGTGGTTGGTGGGTTAGTTGTAACTAGTTGGTTGACCTGTTAACGAAGAAGCAAACCACGCACACACAACCACTTTTGCGGCGCATTGGGCGATGGATTTGTGACGGCGCAGTAAGACGTGGGGCGCAGTAAGACGTGGGGCGCCAACGGTCTCTGAGATACCAATTAGCCGCAGCTAGCGAGGGAGGGGGAGGGGAACCAAACAAAGCACTGTTTGGAGGGAACACCTGCGCTCGCAAGGAAGGAAGGATCACACTAGGCTGAGGTGTGGAGCAGCATGCACACACACACACGTAATGCCTTGATAGCATTTTTATACATGAATGATGAATTAGTGCTTACTTAGTACTATGGTGTTTAAATATGTGGGTTTAATTATGGTAAAAGTATTAACAAAAAAAATCTATTACGATTTTATACAACGTACCTGTATATTAATAACAAATGCATTAAAGATATGGAATAAATTATAATAATTTAATGTAAGTGCTTAATTATGTAAATTATATTTCTGTAAAGCCATTAATATCTCCTAGGTGATGTTATCATCAGTGATTAAAGCTACACAACTTCCAACATGATAGCAGAATGTAACATGCAGGCCCAGAGAAGTATTATCATGGAAGTCGTCGCAGTACTTCAACCTCACCAAGTCGTTGCCACAAAATGACAATGACTTTGTGGCCTGAAGATTGACTTGAACGATTGCCTATTCAGAGGCCCTGGGTCAGCAGGAAGCTCCACTGGTCAAGAAAGGCTGTATGCCAAGCAACGCCTGCGGCTATCATGCGATGACTGCGTCTGAATATGAATGAATGAATGAATGAATGAATGAATGAATGATTTATTTCAAATATGCAACAACAAAACAACAATAATAATGCATCAACAGGAGTCAGCCCTAGTGACTCCTGCACTGATAATGCCGCCAAGCACTCTACATAAAAAAATGCTACAACATATTTGAAAAGGGGTGGGAAGAAGTAAAAACTTGTTCAATCCCACCCCACTTAAATTCTTGAATGTACCTGGACATCAGGTGAGACTTGGGCAAAGTGCAGCAACATCACCTCGTCTCCTCTGCGTCTAGGCCCGACCCGGATGGATGGATGAGCATTCTTCGTTGTCACATACAAGTTGGCTTTAGGTTTTAAGGATAGTATCACTTATAACCAACGCAAACCATTCCATCACGACCACACCTCTCCACAACCCTAGACATAAACAACTGGTCAGCGTTCTGAGGGTTCAACATGATTCAGTTTTCAGTTTATACTTCTCAGGAACTCAAGTAACAAAGGGTCATTACACCAAATGTACACGAGAGGGTCATTTATAAACCAGCCAACAACTCCTGTCTCCCATCAGGGCTCAAATCTTGGTCAACATTTCACTTTCTTTCTCTTCGTATTGCATACTGTTGTCTTGTCAACTCGAACTCCGACTGATCCACTTTTTGAAAGGTTTCTAAACTCCCTGCGTATCATAATGCCCCAAATAATAGTTAAATGAAAAGTGTTGCTCCTCAGTGCGTCTCATAAATCCCTTGTTTTATTACTAGCTTATCACAGGCAAACACGGAGCAGCGGTTTACCACTGGCAGGATGGGTGTTCCCAATAGACCCATTTCTTTGCCAAAGCAATCTTTCCGGTAGGGCTAGGGCCCGCCATGTGGGGGGAGGGGGGCGCTATTTGCCTCCCACAATTCAAATATAGACAAATATAATATACCATAATTAAAATGCATTATGAACTCAAGTAGTGACAGGTCTCCGTGGAGATGGAGAGTTCTGTCTGATTACGCAAGGTATCCTCATCTCATCTGACAAAACACGCGTCAATAAAGAGACTGTTGAAGCATTTGACAGATTAAACATTTGAAATACACGTGAATGATGAATTTCAGCCATTCAGTTTAGCAGAACGGTGAGATGCACTAACGAGTTCAGACGGAGAGAATCCTCTCCACCAGCACGATGAGCGGGACCATATGACAGTTGCTGTTGACACTTTTTTTGGATCATCTATAGTAGTTTTGAAATGCTGCCAAACTTTTTTTTGAATGTCTCCTTTTATTGTATCCTTCGAGAACAAAGGTCTAGAATGTGATCGACTCAGGAATAATAAATAATGCTTATTGCTACTGCTATTACACAAAGTAGTTCAAAGAAACAAAAATTACATTTATTGAAAGCAAAACAGAACAAAGCCAGCTGCACACAGAAGACCGGGTCAATCCCCAACCCAACAAAAACATTTTGATAACTTATAGGTATTTCCTTCTAGAAGCCAAGCAATGCTGTGGTATCCATCATTTAGCACCCCCATCCTCCCAATGGACCGTCCCGCTGTTACACACACACACACACAATTCTCCAGACACGGGGATTCGACTATTAAAGACGAAGTCGGCTAATTGTCTTTCTATCGAAGATTCGAGGTCACCCCTACTTTTTTCCTCTCACTTACATTTTAGATGCATGCTACCCTCAAAAATAAATGCAGCCCTATGTGTGTGTGTGTGTGTGTGTGTGTGTGTGTGTGTGTTTATATGTGTGTGTGTGTGTGTGTGTGTGTGATTATTGTGTGTGTGTGTGTGTGTGTGTGTGTGTGTGTGTGTGTGTGTGTGTGTGTGTGTGTGTGTGTGTGTGTGTGTGGCTTTACCGTATCAATATAAAGTGAATTGGAGGGTGCATCAAGGCATTAAGTGAAATTACTCACATCTGTTTTGGTTGTTCTCTTAAAGGCACATGACACGTATTTTAAGATTGACACAACCAAACCTCACCTCTTAACCCCACACGTTGTTTGGGGTGCCGGTGTACCAGAAAGTGTTCTGAGGAAAAGTCCTTGCATCATTTGAATGACTCATGCGCTACTTTCTACTTGCATTCATGTGTGCCAGATGCCGTTTAATTGGCTGCCTTCTGTCCTGAATCACCAAGTCATTGAATAACGTTTTGTTGGACTGGCTTCCCCTTTTGCCAAACCTGTAGGGTCAGTTGTGATTAGCTGAAGCATGACAGGATTGTTAGACGAGTCCAGTCTCACGCCTCCATTTATTTATTTTGCCATCATTTTGTGCTTGTATTTCATTTTTGAATTGTATTCCCTCTGTTGGGTTTTTGGGAGTCAGAATCCTTTTTTTTTTAAATTTCTCAAATTAATATAATTTATTCATCATCAAGATTCTAGAACCATCATGGGGCCCCAAAAATGTGTTTCTTTGTGAGGTCATGTGCATACTTTCAGCACAGTCATTCCACCGGTCCTGTTGCCACATGCTGCGTGTTATCAGTAGCCGCAATGTGGAAGTGATGGCCGAACTGTGTGTTGTGCAAAGCAAGAAAACCAGATAGCGCTTCTTACGGTGGGAAATGATACTGTATGTCAAAGGTCCATTTAATTCTAATAAAACGTTTAAGCAAAGGTCAGGTTAACGCCCAAAGCAACATGCTACTTGGTTCAATGTGTTGTGGTTGCTTCTAGGTTAGTTGCGGAAGCCAAATAATTGCTTTGCCTACAACCGCTTCATGTAAAAACCAAACATACAAACACAGGGTTGTTTTTGTGTTTAAATAAAGTCTCATATTATTGTTAGATGTTGGGTTCCTTCGACATAGGCCTATAATTACTGAACACGTGCAGTGTTTATGGCATTTGTGTTTATACCGGCAATACAATTTATGATAGCATTGAAAAATATCGAACGGAGTGTCTGGAACAAGTAAATGGACATTGGCATCAATATCAACCGCATCTTCACCCCCCTCTGGCTCACTATTTTCCATTGGCTCCTTATCAGAACAACGAAGCCTCTTTGCATGTTACGTATTGGTAGATTTGAATATGGAATACAAGTGGAAAACGGTGTAAACGTTAACAGAATGCAAACCCACTGCAATACAAAATTCCAACATATCCCCCTGTGTTTCGCTCCGTTTAACACAAGCAACCACAAGTGTTGTGTGTCAACACGCATATCCTCAAAGTCTGATTTGGAGAAGTGGTGCATCGATGACGGACGTTTATTCAAGTATCCCCTCCCCCCTTGTATCCCACCAGGCTACCCAGGCGCCCCCAACCAGCCACCCTACCCCATGGGCCAACCGGGGGGCTACTCCATGGCCCCTTACCCCACCCCCCAGGGGGGCTACGGGGACCCCAGCCAAGCCGCCCCGCCGCCGGGCTTCAGCGTGGGCTACCCGGACCAGCCCGTCATGTACCAGCCGGGCCCCATGGGCCAAGGCCCGCCCCCGGCCCACAACCCCCAGTACACGAACGCGCCCCAGGCCAACGCCGTCTCCCCGGCGCCCGGGCCGGCGGTGGTCCCCGTGGGGGTGCCCCCGGGCCTGGAGTACCTGACCCAGGTGGGTTGTGCTGTCACAGAGCCATCGGATAGAGATTCATCGGCATCAACGTGATGCTGTTTAAGTAAACGTGATGGGAGTGGGTTGTGTTTCGGCTGTTGTGTAAGAGATGGAGGGGTAGATTATGATGAGCTCTTGGTCGCCGTCAGCATTCTGAATTTGTCATGTGTGCGCTTGGCTGTGCGCGTGTTTTTGCATGTGTTTCAGATTGACCAGATACTCATCCACCAGAAAGTGGAACTCCTGGAAGGTAGGACTAATTCTAGACTGGTAGGACTGGTAGTTGTGTTAGTGTGTGTATAAAAAAGGGTAACCTCTATTTCAGGCTATTCATTCGAATACTAAGTTATAGTAGTATAAATGTTATTAAAGGCTCTTTAATAATAATATTAATATTATTAAACCGAAATATGCAAATGATTGTATATTTCACGCTGTTGATATTATTGGAAAAAACTTGTGGTCTATCTAAATCTTCGACCACACCTACTTCCTTTTTAGTCTGGGGTTAGGGTTAGCCCTAACCCTAACCCTTAAAATGCTGACATGATGTTAGTTATCAGAACACTGAATTCAAAGATTTTATCTTTCAAAACAGGTTAACGAACAACTCCTTTGAACTCACACTTAAATCCCCATCAACCACATCAAACCACCAGCGCCAGTCCATAACATAACCACTTGTGCGTCCGTCCCCCGCTCCCCAGCGCTCTTTAGCTTCGAGACCAACAACCAGTACGAGATCAAGAACAGCCTGGGCCAGAAGATCTACAAGGCCAAGGAGAAGAACGACTGCTGCACCAGGAACTGCTGCGGCTCGTTGCGTGGCTTCGACATGAAGATCAAGGACAACAACGACCGCGAGGTCATCCGCCTCATCCGGCCCTTCCGCTGCGTCTCCTGCTGGTGTCCCTGCTGCCTGCAAGAGGTTCAACTCCTTCAGTTTTATGGGTCCCACACAAAGTCGTACATGTACAACTAGCAGAGGAACGCTTACTTTGCCTGCTCCTCCCTTTATAAGTAGAAGAGTCAACGGGTGAAATGAAAGTACTACCATGCACAAATCAAATAGAGTAGTATAAAATGTTATACAATTAAATCACAGTGTATTACGTTTTTATATTTATGTACACAGATGATGCTGTGCCATAAGCAGTGTTGACTGTGCAGGGCAGTGACGGTGTGCAATGTTCCACTGAGAGTTAGTGATATTCTATTGGTGTATGTGTTACGCTGGTTGCGCGTTGTGTAGCCGTTCACAAGAAGTCCATTCATGGCCAATGCAAAGCAGTAATCCTGACCAATACTGGATTGTCAACTTTTTAATGGAACCCGTATATACGAGGCGTTCGTGTGTTTGTGGGTGTGTGTCATGATATATCCGTGTGTCATAATGGCCTCAACAATAGCCTTGTTGAGGATTGAAATCGTTCCATTGGAGCTCAGCCAAGAAGCCTAAGGTTGGCTAACACTCGTGCTATCTCAGTGCTAATATTTGGCGCCCCGACTGCTTTGTGGCTAGAGTTCAAGGATATCTTTGCCATTGCTAATATTCGACCGCGTTGATTCAGGGGACCACTTCACTAACTTGGAGTCAACACTGGTCATAATGGTTTCCAAAATATGGGCGGACGTCTAAAAATAGAGCTTCGGATGGAGTTCCCGTATGGGGCCGTGTTGCGAGTGGCGGGTTGCAATCTAGCCAGCGTTCCCCAACACCGCTGCTCAGGCAGGTCTTTGTTTAGAGTCCTGAAAGGCCTCGTTGTCGCTCTAAAACCTCCATGTTGCTCCCGCTCCTCTGCCCTGTACAGGTCTTGTTCATCGTGATGTCACATCGCAATGCCATCCTCCATGTTGGATGTTTTGGAGCATAAGAATTTTAATTGTAGTCAAGGTGCTTTGGTCAGTGTTTTGTAATTAACTGAAATTAATGGGGTGACATTGTTGTGTTTGAAACTACCACTGTGTTTTTCATGCGAGACTTGGCAAAACAAACTTTTTATTAGCCTGTATACTATACGGTATATTTACATTTATTTAAGATTTTACATTACGACAACTCTCTTGAGTACTCTCAAAATGGCGGAATATCGCAAACAAAAAGTCCCATGATGCATTCTGATTCACAAGCTCTATTCATGTCCTCTAGCCTCCTTAACCTCCTCCCTCTGTCTGTTGTGATGGCATTACCGCCCTGTCTCTTTGGCGACATACTCCCTCCCAGTTCCACTTGTGGGACTCTCACCGGGTCTTGTGGTGGTCTCCCGTGACCTGGTTTCATGTGAAACTCATTAGTCCCTTTGGCAAGGCATTGAAACACAACCGTCAGTCCCCGGCTGGTTTCTAATGCAGCAGTGGGGGAGCGGAGTGTGGGTTGACCCGCGTGCCCGAGGCTGTGTGCGCTTTGTTTTGCTTGTTCCCTCATTTCCTATTACCTATATAGTGAACACTTTATAGTACACAACTAAGGGAATTGGTGGCATAAACTAGCAGCGGTGTGTTACTTGTCGTGACCGCTCCGTTGCCTAGATCAGTTTGTCAGAACACCAGAACAACAATGAAAACAGCTTTGCATCTGGGGGATAAGGTGGGGACATAAGTCCACTTTCTTTATGGTGCCTTATGGGTATTCATTAACGCCCTATATAGGGAGCCATACATACACTCACATTTTGTAGACAACACTACAAAATGGCGACACCCTAAAAAGTGCACCACATATGCCACAAGTGGACCAATCTGACCATCATAGACTTGGATAAACCCAGGTGACGTAATGTAATGTGAGCCATGACCAGACTCTCATACTCCTCTTCCTTCCTCTTCTGCGTGTTTCGTGTGCGTGTGACGGACAGTTGGAGGTCCAAGCGCCACCGGGCACCACCATAGGCTACGTCAACCAAGACTGGCACCCGTGCCTGCCGCGCTTCTCCATCAGCAACGCCAACAAGGAGAAGATGATGTCGCTGGAGGGCCCCTGCTTCGCCTGCAACTGCTGCGGGGACGTCAACTTCGAGGTGAGAGGTTACCGCCATTTTCTTTTGTTCCTTTTTTTACTACTAATGTTCTCGAGGCTTAACTTTGACTTTTTCTCTGCCATTACTTTCTGGGACGTTATTTTTTTTTAAATAGTTTGTATGGTTTTTCAGGTGAGCTTCCGCTTTTGAGTTTGAAGATTTGCGTGATATTCGTAAAGGTTTTGGAAGAAACATACACATTGGGTTCCATAGTAGGAAGTGAGAGGGGCGTCGTCAAAACCCACGTCACACTCGCTTGAGCAGAGTTTGCAGCCGGTAGAAAGCCATCACTCTAGAAAACCTTATTAGCCAGGAGTAGCAGACTTCTTTTATACTAGACACCTCATGGTGATTTTTCCATCCAACTCTATAATTCACCTCTCCTCTATAGTTGTAAAAGTGCAATTTTTGCAGGCTTGAGATTTCGGCCTATAAAATAATCAAATATTTTACACTCCTAATTAAAAATTAAAAAACCTGCACGCATTTTTTTATTCCGTCCATGCAATCCTTTTCATTATGTATCTCTGGGTTGCCACTCACGAGCAAACACAGGTGGTTGTTGGAAAACACTGGGCAGGATTTGAATTTAACCAACCTGGAGTCTGCCTGGGCAATATGGAAAAACACATCCTGACAATGAAATGTAAATGACAATATACCAATCGCCACAGTCCACCTGAGGGTCGATTCATGTTATCTGATTAAAAACAGTTTAACCATAAAAAGTTTCAAACCTGTGTTTGAAATGTTGATGAATTTCCTGCATTATCTTTGGTTCTAACAATAAATTGCGTGATCTGCGCCCGCAGCTGAAAAGTAAAGACGGCAGCACGCCCATCGGCCGCATCAGCAAGCAGTGGAGCGGGCTCCTGAAGGAGGTGTTCACCGACACCGACAACTTCGGCATCCAGTTCCCCATGGACATGGACGTGAAGATGAAGGCCGTGCTAATGGGCGCATGCTTCCTCATCGTGAGTCCTCGTCGCACGAGTGCCAGGAGAGCGTGACGTGTTGTGTTTGTGGTCGGTGTTGTTGTTGTCGTTGTGTGTCTTTCAATGACTTGTGTTTTCTTCTGGGCTCTGCAGGACTTCATGTTCTTTGAGAAGGTGGGGGAGGCGAACCAGCGAAGCACCGTCTTCAGCTGAAGAGGACGACGACACAGGAAACGGCAGGCGTTGTCAAATCTGGCCTTTTTATTTCTCTTAATGCGCGCGGATGAGTTTTAAATAACTTAACGTTTATTTTCTTAGGGAAAACCAGTATCACATTATCCGTGAGGCCCACGGCCATGTTGGCATCATTTCACGGATAATGGAACACATTTTTTTCCCCTAAGAAAATAAACCTTTATTTAAAACTCCTCCGTGCGTCAGAAGGTGCCCTGCTCATGGCTAAGTGCTCTCAAGTTGAACGGCGTAGGCGGCCGCAACAAAGTCAGTTCCCTTTTTTTCTAAGATAACCATCAATACTATGTTCTGTATAGTCTGATTCCCACGCCGCCCCTTTTGTTACATTGTAAAACGTGAAGAAGCCATAGTTATAGAAACGCAGAACTTTCTGTAATGGTAACCAGTATCAAGCGATGTGCGTGTTTGATTCAAAACGGCCTCTGAAATGAGCCTTTCCAAGGATGCCCGACCACACTGCCTTTTCTATGGAGTCCATTTGACCCCACCCTGTTTGCCTGTCCCTTGTGAGTGAATGTCAGTCCCTGCTCTGGCAACAGTATCTCACACTCCAACATCGAAAGAATTCTGAGTGCATTAAGCCGTTGCCTTCTTACTTCATATCCGATGAAATACATGTAAAAGCTTGATACGTACGAAAGGCGTTTCTGGGATTGTTGTTAGTAAAACCTGTGTTTCTAGAATAATGATGTGCTTCATTGTTATGGCATTATAGCTGGCATTTTTTCTCACCTGTACACCGCATTGAATAGCTATAGACCAGGACAACCGTATTTAGATTAGTGACCTAGTGTCTTGTGCGCCAATCATGTTTACGACTATAATATTCTTTCTAATCAAACCACTCTACAATGCCTTGTTGTGGTTGGAGCCGATGATTTCCTGTGTGGCATGAGAGGGCTTGTGGTGCCTAATGGAGTGGGGCTTTTCAGTGCACTCTGGCGATCAACAGTTTTTGTTGTTGCAGTTTACCGCAGGGTGTTTCGGTGGTGGGACCTACACAGGGCGAGAGAATAGAGAAATACATGTGAGTTGGTTTCATAGAGGAGGAAGGAAAGGAGGTAGGAAAAGGGAAAAAAATAGGTTGAGGTTTCCTCAAGTTCAGCCGACAGGAAATGTACAAATTAACACTTTAACTGCTCGTTCCCAGAGAAAGAGCAATTATTCTCTCTCTCTCTCTCTCTCTCTCTCTCTCTCTCTCTCTCTCTCTCTCTCTGAGAAAAAA